>NW_019014477.1:0-24284 GCF_000150535.2 Carica papaya
TAATTCTGATAATAAAAGGAAATTTGGCATTCAGAAGAATTTAATGCTTGATTTTGATTATACAGTTGATAACTATTCATAACACAAACAATGTGCGAACATGCATGCATGCATATATCTAACACACATATAATTAATTGCATCCCATTTGCATATATGTATACATATCAAACATATGTAGACGCATATATTTCCATATATGTGGTGCATCTATATGTTGATTGTCATACATTCCGTGTGCATCCATATAATTTTCATATATTTTCATGTATATATAGAGACATATATTTTTGTATTCGTTGACCATAAGGGTATAAACATGCATAGAATATTAAATTATATATATCCATAGATATCAATGTATATACATGAATGCGGGCGTACAGGAAAGAGAATTGGTAGGAGAAATAAGTTAACGGCCTGAAAGAAATTGTAGGGAATAGACCTTTCCAGATCGCTGATACTTTATTTGCGCACTGATGTTCCGTATATCTGCGTATACACACCACACAATATATATACATAGAGAGTACATATTCTCTATACTTATGTCTAATGTATGTATGCGCATACAAAAATTTCAAATTGATTTTTAAACCGTACGTTATTTGTATTTATGTGCAGTGTATGAATACAGATCTAGAGAGAGAAATTACACAGGAGAGAGGAACAAGCCAAAGGAGATGACATTTCCTGCACAAGCAAATAGAACAAATTAAAACGGATAAATCTTCCTCTAAAACTCTCATAAATGATCAAATGCCTAATTTCACATCGATATATCGATTCAGGATGAATTCACTCTATCAAACAACGAAAACAAGAACAAATTAAAATTTTACACAGCGAACGAAGAAGAAACGCAATTCCCAAAGGCACTACTAAATTTAAGAAGAAACAAACATAACCAGAAATTCACAAGACCGGAAACAAAAATAGCTATGACGTCTTTTAATACAAAGAGAAGGAGAAGAAGCGCATTTTTCGAATTAAATAACAGAAACAATAGATTTGAAGGGAAAAAGCCATCACAAATTCATCTCTGAAAAGAAAAAAGAAGAAAAACTCAAAGGAATGAAATCGCAGAACAAAATGTTTATATATATATATATGTATATGTATATATATATGCGTATAAAATACAGATAAAGACGGCCACTCTGCAGAGCATACCGATGATGCCAACTATGTTCCGGACGGTTCTCGAACTGATCATCTCGAAATCGCGTGATCGTAAAAGCAGAAGAGTGGAGAGCGATGGAGAGCGAGAGAGCAGAATTGAGGAGCAGAGAAAACGAGAAGCGAGGGAGAAGAAGAGACGGTTAAATAGAAAGAGATGGGTGGGAATCCCTATCCGACGCCGAGTATTAGTTCAGTTGCAACGAATTTCATCCGGGTATGTATACTTAACTGAAGAGTTTAGCAGCTCGTGATTAAATACTTAAAAAATTTGAAATTTCAAATCGTTTAAAAATTATTAGTTTAATAATAATGATAATACCATAATTATCCAAATTCTATCTCTATAATATTATTATAATGTAAAGATATCCGATTGCGTTACCAGCACTAATTAATTACCAAAAAAATAATAATAATAATCTAAAACCAATTTATCCATTTTTTTATTATTATTGACTAATTATCTAGTCTTTCAGATTTTTTTTTTTATTTTTATAAAAATATTTCCTAATTTTCCATTTTCTAAATTCTTGTCTATTCTTTATTTTAATTAATTAGGTAAAACGTAAATTTAAAAAATATGTATATATAGAAAATTATTTTAGGTAAAAACATTTTCTAAATAGTTAGACAGAGGGTGTATTATCTCACCCCATTGACTATTTCTAACTTTAAATGAAAAATTAGTATAATTATAAGACAACTAACATTAAAATCTTCGAGTAATATAAAGTAATTATGTTACAAGAAAGTAATGACAAATTTTAATATGAAAAAAGTTAATTATAGTTCTAATTAAATATTAAAAATTAGTGACTAATTAGTAATTAAATTAATATAAACTTTGATTTTGCTTTTGCTTTTGCTTTCTATAAACTTATATATATATATATATATATATGTATGTATGTATACAAGTTAATTTATAAATTATAAGTTATAATATTTTTATTGATAAATTAATCCTTTTAGTTGTATAGTTTCAGATGTATACTATCTTTTGCATATTTAAATTCTAATTTATTGTTTCTATATTTAAACAATATTATATTATTTATATGAATCTCATATTAGTATTTATCATAATGTTTAATATATTTCATAAAATATTAATTTTCTATTATCATGTTACAGAAACCAAGTAGAAAGAAAAGATTATATGTGTGTATGAAAGTGAAGGATGCTTCTTATTTGTGAATAAGAACATATGGGCGTGAATTTTTATGACAAATAAGAAAATATAGTCCTCATTTTATGGTGACTAATAATCTTGGTTTTATTATAATAAGAATATTTTTATGCTCAAATTAGGAAGAATAAGGGGTTAAAAAGCTAAAGAAAATAGGTGTTTTTAGTTTTTATGGTGAAATAAAAAAGTGTATTCAACCTTCTTTTTATGGGTTAGTTATATATAACTTGTCTCAATATATAATATTATGAAGTGAGAGTAATAACATAGGTACGTAAATTTTAATCACAACGACCTTTGTCTTCACTATTAATAAGATTTAGTTAACTCGATTGTTAGGCATCTTTACGATTAGAAGTTGTCTTACGTGTGTTCCAAATAATAATATTATATGTAATTTTTGTTTTACTATTTGTATTATTTGCCTCATTTATTCACTAATTATATTTTAGAAAAATTAATCTTCAAACAAATAATTTTTTTTTTTTTTTTTTTTAAAGTAAGAGAGATCAAAAAACGAGCAAGCAACAAATACCAAGAAACCAGGAAACAACCATAATAAAAACTAAGAAGCAGAAACCCAGAAAAAATTAGGGACCTTATAGCAGCAAAAAACAAAAAAACAGGAAAAAAAAAAAAGGCAGAGCACATCTCAACCAAGCCACTAAAAGTTCATCTCTCTCCCCACCCCTATTTTACCTAAAGAATCGGCAAAGAAATTTCTTTTTCCAGTATTATTAAGGAGCTTGATTTTTTCTAAGCCATTTTCATTCTCATTCGCCATTGTATTCATTTTCCAAATGACATTCTTGTTAGTAATCTAAGTAACTATGACTGGAATCAATTTCTATTTCTAAGTCCAAATTATTTGCATTCTGCATGATAGTGATGATGAAAATAACTTTCTTGATCACTAAAAATTCGATACGATTTGAATAAAAAAAAAAAATCCAATATTAATTGAGAATATGTAACACCCGGATCTGAAAATTTGGTTCGAGATAAATTTTTAAATTAATAAAAATATATAAAATAAATTTTTTCGTTATTTTAATTTTTAAAAAATTTTAAGAAAAATAGAATCAGTGATAAAATTGAAAACAATTCTGGAAAAAAATAAGTGAAATTTTGAATAAGATAGATATTTTTCAAAAAAAATTTGAAAACATAAGGTAAAATCGCAAAAATAAAAAATTTGGCCATGTGGAACGACCTGGTCAAAAGCCACGACGAGTCAAAACGTGTCGCATGGCGGACACGCTGACATTGCCTCCACGAGGGAGGCCATGTGGGCGATCTACGTGCCTGGGCGATCCGATAGTTCAAATCGCATCTCGCGTACACGAACGGTCCAGATACATTCCCTCTTCAGACTTGGTAGGATTGATCGCAATAGACGACCTAGATTCGCCCACATAATTAGCTTAAATGGAAAATTATCGGACGGCTCTCCTCGCTCTATATCGACTCGAACGGGCAGCCAGGATTGGATAGAGAAGGGTATTTAAACTCCTCTTCATAGGGAATCATAATCCTAGCCGATAGAGGAGCGACCAGAGAAGAAGAAGGGCGGCCGGGGAAAGAACCAAATGCAGGAGAAAGTGGACGACCATCGTCGTCGCCGCACCAGAGCCACCGTCAAAGCCAAAACATGTACTTTTTTCCCCTTCCCGCTCAGAATTCAATCCCGAATCTCCCTACGCCCATGTCAGGGCCAAAGAGCCAATTAGTGAGCTGAAAATCGCAGGTAAAGCCCGACCGAGCTGCTGCGGCCAAAACCCAAAACCCTCACCCATGACCCCCTTTGTGTTTTTCGTTTCATGCGATTTTTTTTACCATGTATTCACTGTCCTTTTCTGGTACAGGTTAGCCGAATGGGAACTTTGGCTGCGAAAGAGGATCGGCGGAGCTACTGCAACTAAAGACCTTCTGCCGGCAGGGTTTCGATTTTTTGCCTTTTCAATCAACTTGGTTTTTCACAGGTTTACGTGCAAATCAGCTAAATTTGGCCTAAACTGGTCAGACCGAGGCAAACCGCCATTGTGAGCGGTGGAGTCGTCGCTAAAACACGACGGCTCTACTGTGGCGGAACCCTAAAATAGGCTAGAAAGATTTTAAAATGCCTATTTTGGTCTTTTGTGGTATTTATGTGACGGGTGTTTTAATTTTCGCAGAAAAAATTCAGAAAATTCGGGGACTGCTAGGAGACGTAATGAAAAGTACAGTATTTCTGACACTGATCCGGGGTAAGAATCTCTCACCCTTTTTCCTATTACAGTACATTGAAGCGTAATAATAAATCATACTGTATTTTGTGAAAACTAAAATACCCTAAAATTAATTACAGATCACTAGTGGAGACAGAACCGGTCAGTGCATATTCGTCATAATTTATTTTTTATTTTCTTCTATACGAGCTAAAATGCTTACTATTATTTTGTGTGAGTTAAATTGCTAGTTTCTATTACCTTTTCAGTTATTTAGTTTACATAACTGCATAGTCTCATTTGTGGTTCATTTTGCAATAAGTGTCTCAATTATGTTGTCTTAATTTACGTATCGTCTCTTTGCATGACTTATTATTGATTGATAAATATGGAACGTTGATATATACTTGGGAATTGATTAATAATGTAAATCTATGTATGAAAGCTTACTGGGTACCCTAAGAAAGGGTGGACGGACCCATTACATAGGAAAAATCCTACTGTGAACGTTACCTCAGTCGGACGGGGGTTAAGAAGTATTATACCAGAAGGATTTGGGAGATATGGTTCAGCCTAATACCGATGGAGTATTGAGACGATGGCATGTTTGGCCCCCATTACCAGATGGGGTATGAGGACGGTTGATTGATTAACAAATTTGGATATTAGGTTCATGCATAGGAGGACATTCCTATGGACCCCCAAAAGTACCAGTAAGTAGATAAAAAAGTAAGTTGTTATTCTTCATCACTTGGAGATAAAATTGCAATGTTATCTGAGTTATTGTCTTCATTGGTCGATTTATGAGAACCTATAATGGTAAGTATGGAATAAATAGTTTTATATTAAATGAATTTACTTAAATCAATGGTTCAATTACTTGTTTTATAATTTTTACCAACCTTTAATTTTTTGTGTCAGTGATTAGTGTGATATTCTTATTGGAATAGTGTAGTTCATCCTCCTATTTAACCATTTTAGATCAAGAAAATTAAAATCTAGATTCTAAATAGTAAGAGGATTGCTTGTAAAGGTTATCTCTCAAACCCTATCAAAGTTACCAATGGAGGTTAACGACATAGGATTTTAATTTTATTTATATTTTTATTATTTTAACTTCTTTAAAAGGGACATTTTTGTAGCTCTATTTACTGTGTAAGAAATGTAAACCCTAAATTACTATTTGCTTTCACTATTTTAATATTTTTTTTCTTAAGATTTTGGACCTTTACAGGTGGTATCAGAGCCGCATTTCTCAGAACCGTTCCTTATACAGAGATTTAAAAATACCATAATACAACTCGACACTCAACCCTCTCTTGTGAAATACAGGTACAAAGATATGAGGAGAGAAAGACCCCTACTAAACCGAGTAACCCAAGATGAGTCGTTTCGAGAGGATGTCAAGCGAATCTTTGAGATGTTGAAGAGAGTTATTTTCGCCCAGCAGACCCGGAAAAAAAAGAGGGAACTGCCTAACCCTCCACCCCTGCCACAGTTTGAGCCACCCCTGCAATGAGAAGATCCGGTGCCACCCCGATATAGCCCTCCTCCTCCACCATATTATCCAGCACCGCTATAGCACAATTCGGTGGTCCCATCATACAACTAGGTGTCGTCATATGGCCACCCGACCCCTCCCCAGCATAATCCAATCTCTCTTCCACGGGACTCAGTTTCACCCATGATGGACCTAAACTCATTGAAATGTACAAAAGACTAAACTCATCTATATTTACAAAGACATCCTCCTTCGAAGAGGCCAAATATTGGTTAGCTCTATAAAGAAGGCTTTCGCAACTCTTGAAGTGGTTCCCGAACAGAAGGCTATATTTGTCACCTACATGCTCGTGAGTGGGACAGACTACCCTACACGTTCCAGTCACTTGGAAACAATTCTTGGTAGCTTTCAATGTAGAGTACCTCTCAGAGCATCTTTAGTATTTGAAAGAAATAGAGTTTGCACACCTAATTCAAGGTGAGATGACAGTATCCGAATATGCTCGAAAGTTTCTAGAGTTGAGTCGGTATTCTCTTAGAAGCATGATGGATGAAGGCAAAAAGGTAAGGAAGTTTGAGTGGGGCCTCCGTCCTGAGATCAGGCAATAACTGTATGCATTTGAGCTCAGTACCTACTTAGTAGTCCTAGCTAAGACACAACTAATAGAGAGGAATCTTTGTATCTTCCCTCCATAAGTGGAAAATTTTAGGCTTCCGATCCCACACCGCATACCAGCACTTACTGCATCAATTCAGTAGAATAAGAGATCTAGGTCTATGACTCAAACTCCTTATCAAGCTCTAATAGTAGGACGCGACAGGACTTGCCAGCATTATGACAAAGATCATAGAGACCAACCTTGCTATCACTTTAATAATACTTATCGTATATGTGGTAGTGTCCAACTCTACGCAAGAGAGTGCCCATAAAATCATAATCATGCCATACCTCCCATCTAGGGCAGAGCTTACACCTTCACTCAGCAGGATGCTGAAGCCAATCCGAATATGATACATGATACGTATACTATTTGTAATCACCTTGTACATATTTTGATTGATACTAGTACTTCACATTCTTTTGTCTCATATGCTTTTGTAAAAAATTTGAATGTGTTACATAAAAGTCTTGATTCTATACTATTTGTGTCTACTCTTGGGAATGAGATACTACTATGGGAGGTCATGTTCAAAGCTTGTATCATAGAAATAACAAATAGAAAATTGATCGTAGACCTTATAGAAATAGACATTAGGGATTTTGATGTAATTCTGGGGATAAACTGGTTAGTGATGTATTACGCCACTGTAGACTGTTTCTATAATAAATTTGTATTCAATCTCCCTAATAAAAAGTCATTTACAAATTAATAAAAATTTTAGATATTATTCTCTTATGGCAATTGTATTATTTTTATGACATTTTAACTCGGTTGTCTTTTTTACGTTAGACAAACCTAAAGAAGTTTGCATTCAAGAGATCCCTGTGGTCCGAGAATTTTCAGATGTATTTTCTGATGAACTACCCAGACTGTCAGTGGATAGGAAAGTTGAATTTACCATATACCTTCATCCTGGCACCCAACACATCTCACTTGCCCCTTACCGCATGAGTCATGTAGAAATAGAAGAACTGAGGAAATAAATCGGAGAATTGTAAGATAGTGGATTCATCTGACACAATGTATCTTCTTGAGGTGTTAGAGTCATATTTGCAAGGAAAAAAGATGGGTCTCTAAAGTTATGTATTGACTACAGGAGATTGAACATAGTCACAATCAAGAACAAATACCCCTTCCCCCGGATTGATGTTCTTTTTGATCAGTTATATGGTGCTTAGGTTTTCTCAAAGATAGACTTGTATTTAGGTTACCATCAGGTAAATATTAGGGCAAAGGACATTCCTAAGATAGTTTTCAGAATCAGTTACGAACACTATGAGTTCCTATTCATTCCATTTGGGTTAACTAATGCACCAGCATAGGTGCTATATTGGATTTGAATCAGATTTCGGATCAATCTATATTGATTGACTGCCTCCATTATGTTGTTGCTAGCAAATACCACTCTTTTTTTGTTTTGGATCTTCCAAATCATTCCCGCAGGAGATCCGAACCCATTTTTTTTTCTGATCATTCGATAAAAAGATTCATTTTCTTCATAAAAAATAAGAGGTAGAACCAATAAAGATTTCTTTTTCAATTCATCCCTGGAGTTGAATACCTCATTTTTATGGACTTTATAAATAGAATTTTTAAGCAATTCCTAGATTAGATCGTCATTATATTCATTGATGATATCTTGGTCTATTCAAAGAGCAGAGATGAACATGCTCATCACTTGACTCATGTTTTATAAGTTCTTAGGAAAAAGAAATTGTATACAAAATTGAGCAAATGTGAGTTCTGGCTTGGACATAGTACCTTTTTAGGGCACATAATACTAAAGAATATGGTGTTAGTGAATCCCGATAATGTTAAGGTAGTACTCAATTGGAAAAAATTGACTTCGGTTAAAGAGATCCATAACTTTCTGGGAATGGGAGGATATTACTATAAGTTTATGGAAGGGTTTTCTAGTTTAATCTAGTCGCTCCATTAACTCGATTTATAAAGAAGAATGTCAAGTTTAAGTGGAATAAAAATTGCAAAAGGAGCTTTACAGAACTCAAGAAGTAGTTAACTACCGCACTCGTATTGGCTCTACCGAGTGGGATAGTTGGATACACAGTGTATAGTAATGCATTTTACCTTAGTTGGGCTGTGTTCTGATGCAGTATGAAAAAGTCATAACTTATGAGCCCAGACAATTGAAAAGTCATGAAAAGAATTACCTCATTCACTACTTAGAACTTAACGTCATTATCCACGCCTTGAAAACCTGACGTCACTACTTGTATGGGGAGACTTTTGAGATTTATACAGGCCATAAGAGCTTAAAACATATATTCACTTAGAAGGATCTCAACATACGTCAGAGGCATTGGATAAAGCTCTTCAAGGACTACGATTGTAAAATTTTGTATTACCTGAACAAGGACAATATGGTAGCCGACGCGCTCAGTAGAAAAAGTGCAGATATGTTGGCTCACCTAATAGTTTCAGAATGCTGGGTAATAGGAGCTGCAAAAAAGATACAGCTTCAGGACTTGAAAATGGTTACATGTCTAGCTTATCTAACAGTCTAACCCGAACTGATTCAGAGAATAAAAAAAGCCTAATTGACCAATTCTACCCTAATAGCTCTTAGAAAGGATACAGAACATGAAGTAAATCTAGAATTTTGAGTCTCTACCGATGGGTTACTCAAGTTCCGAGACAAGGTGTGTGTTCTAGATGATAGTTAACTAAAAAGAGATATCATAACAGAAGCATATAGCTCAAAGTTCACCATGCATCCTGAAAGTTCTAAGATGTATCAAAGTATGCGACCTCATTTTTAGTGGAGCAGGATGAAGAGAGAAATTGTTGATTTCATCTCCAAATGCCTTGTATGTTAACAGGTTAAGGCGGAGTATCAACGCTTAGGGGGCTATTCCAGCCATTGCTGATCCCAGAGTGAAAATTAAAACACATCACTATGAATATTTTCTAAGTTTCACGAAATACCATATTATTTAAAATTAAACTTCAATTCCATAACAGAGGATAAGGTGATGGATTCTTACTCAATTTGATACCTGAAAGACTAAACTATTGACTGCACCTACTGGAGGTCCCCAGGTTCCTTGAATTTTTCTTCGAGAATTAAAACGCGCTATAAATACCTATAAATGTCTCAAAACAAATCTAAAATCAGCCTTAGAGTCTAATTTTGGCCAATTTCAAAATTTTGGCATGGCGATTCCGCCGTGCTCCAGCAACGACGCCACCGCTCGCGGCGGCAGTGCGCCTCGGGTCGGCTATTGTTGGCTTTTTTCAGCCGAATTCAGTCGATTTTGCACTGATCCATGCGAAAAAATATGTTAAAGGGCCTCAATTGATCGAAAAAATACAAAAAAATCGAAATTCATCGGCGGCGAAGCTCTCTAGTGCGGTAGCTCTTCCGGCTCACATTGCGGTTGGGTGTTTTGTTCTAGTCAATCTGCAGAGAAGGAAACAGTGATCACAAAAGTGAAAAACTTACGCCGAACGAGAATCAAGAATGACTTCATCGGAGGTGTTTTGTGAAATTTTCTGCAACGGCGTCGGGCTTTAGCCGTAGTTTTCGATTAATCGGTCAGTCCTTTTGTTCCGATTTGGCTATGGGGTGTTTAAAATTGAATTCTGAGCAAAAAAAATTTTTTTAACCTTTTTTGGCAGTCAAAAAGGTCTCCAGTGCGGTGGCGCTGGGCTTTACCCATAGTTTTCAACCAATTGGTCAGTCCTTTTGTTTCGATTTGGCTATGGGGGTGTTTAAAATTGAATTCTGAGCAAAAAAATTTTTTTATACCTTTTTTAGCAGTCGAAAAGGCCTCCGGTGTGGCGGCGGGTGGCGGTGGCTCTCCTTTCTGGCGGCTAGGCCTTTTTCTCCGGCGAGGGCGACTGGCAGCTAGGGTTAGGGTTTGGTGTTAAGAAGATTATTTATACTCGTCTCCTTTTAATGTGGGTCACCCATCGCGTTTGATCTGAATCGTCCGATCGCGATTAAATAGAGAGTGAATCTTGATCGGTCCAATCACGTTTAAATCTGATTGTCCGATTGCGTTTGGGGAGGGAACGTATCCGGGCAGTTCGTGCGCGCGGGAACGGATCTGAGCCGTTCGATCATGGGCACCCGGATCGCTCGCGTGGTCTCCCGCGTGGCACCACGTCAGCGCCCGTTGCCACGCGGTGCGTCCCGGTTCGTCGGAACTGCTGAGCAGGCATCCTACGTGGCAAAACTTTTCTAAATTGTATTTCGACCTCCAGTTTCCAATTTTTCTTTAAAAATTACTCATAGAACTCAAATTTTCACCCATTTTCCTCAAAATTATTTTCAATTTCATTCTCCATCAAATTTACTTCATTTTTACTTTAAATTAAAATTAAAAATTAAAAAAATTACATTTGAATTAACTTAATTTACATTAAATTTAAACTTGGGCATTACAAAAAACGTGAACAATAACTTCGAACTGAAAGTACCAAAACTCCGACCGTCGAAAATTAATATTCACCGTTCAGAATGAAGAAAAATGAGTGTTCTAAATAACTACCAAATTTCAGTCTGATCCGAAAAAAGATTACCATCTGATCGTAGAGAGATGTAAAACATGTTGTTAAAAGAAAGGTCAATTACCTTCACACAAAGAACTTACAAATAGAAAATTATTTTCTTCAATTATTTTTATAAAAAATGAAATAAATTAGATAAATAAATTATACTTCATTAGTAAGAAAATTCAATAAAAAAATTAAAAAAATAGAGAACAAAATCCTTAATGAATAAGGAATTTAAGAATTTTTTTTGTTAAAATTTAATCCCTAATTGATTAAAAATCCTGTTTATTTTTCTCTTTCTAATTTATCCCAGATTTTTGGGACAAATAATAATATATATTTTTTTTCATAAGCATATCTTACATATATTTTTTTTGGCAAAAATAACTTTGCTAATAATTTCATTTTATATAAAAATAAGTTTAATTTGAGTTAGATTATATTACATAAATTGCATTCTTTCAGTAGAAATGCACACATTTTAATAGTTATATAACATTTAAGCATTTGTGCAACTCAATTAATAATAACATAATTTTTTTATAAATAAAAAAAAAAAAACGAATGAAATAAATAGTTTGACTCGAATCTATTAGACGCAAAGGTTAACTCGAATTCACACTTTTGTTTTTTTATTTTTTATTTTTTTAAATAACGTTTAAAATATTTATTTTATCGAGAGAATGATGCTTAAAAATATGGAACATAATTTCAATATTTTAAAAAAATTGAAATTAAAAACAAAAAGAGGAAGTTAAACTAATCTCTTCTTTCAAGAACTTGTAGAAAATTTTCAATCTCCAACAGTCCACTGGCAAACAAGAAAAGGCCACAATGGGATCAGGGATACTTCCAGCAAGAAATATATGGAAGAGTTAGTGCTGGTGCTGGGCTAGCCGAAAATCAAAGTTTATCTGCAATTATTATTTATTATTTCGATTATAAAATACAATTCTCTTGTTTTTGTCTTTGTCGTTTGTGAAGTTAATGGAACGGCGTGGTTTCCATTCCTCCTTTTGAGGGTAAGAAACCCCAGGCGAAACTACGCCATGTTGCACCTTCTGGAGCTGGGCTTGGACAATGATGGCTGAGCTGCCTCGCGTTGTTCTGGGCTGGGCCGCTGGCTTTTTTGCCTCTCTCTTCTTGGATTGAGCTGGGGCCATGTTTAATTTGGACTTCAGAAAGAGGCTGGACACTTCTCTTTTTTTCTTGACTTTTTTCTTTCCTTTCTTTTTCTTCCATTTTTTCTCTCTCTTTTCTTCAGTAATTTGGACTTCAGAAAGTGTGCTCTTTTATCTTTTTTGCATCTTCCAAAGTCAACATCTGAACAATCATTCAAATACATGGAACTTCTTGTGAAACACCACAATCATAGAGATGGCGTATCAATGAGGTATAGACAATTTCTTTTAACAAAATGTAACTGCAATTTTTTGAAATTTGATTGAAATGTTGTACGCATACATACACCAATTATGATGTCAGGTATAGTAGTTGTGAGGTATAGTAATGAGCCAATCATTCCCCTATGCATAGTTTGTTTTCTACAGCTTTCTCTTCTACGACTTCTCTTTTTAATCTTTCCCTTGTTTAATAGAAGCCCTAATAGGGGCATAATTTAGTTCTGGATTTTTAATTCCATATTTCCTTTGATCGGTAAAAATCACCTCGTTTATTTGCCTAATTACAAATCTAAAATGTCATTTAGCTCCCCTAACATACTCATCTCAAATTCGAATTGCATGTATTTGGAGAAAGCTTTAGAAATTTTTTCCTTTATTGCTCCAAAGATAATATTATTTTATACAATAAACATATCTTTTTTCACAAGATTTTTTGGATAATGTTTTATCAATTTTTTCTTTAATGAGTCATTTTTCGAGTAAAATTACTTCACTTTTCATATCATTCTATTTGAGCTTACTTTAGAACATACAAAGCTTTCACAAGTTTATAAGTATGATTATGAAATGAGGGTCTATAAGATTATGTAGTTGCTCCACATTCTTTTTCTGTATAACCATTTAGAAATGCATTCTTTACGTAAGCTACGCCTAACATGTGAAATGGGTGGATAAGAATGTTGCACTCAGTTTGAAATACAATCATGAAATTGAAAGTACCAGAGATCCCTAGAGACATACCATCATAAAAACTTCTTTGACTGATTGAGTAGATCAAGAAAATACCAGTAACAGCTGCAATAGAAGCTGAATATGCAACAGTAATCCACAGACGCATACCTAGATGGAAACTAAGTTTTTACTTACGGCCCATGTAACAAGCTACACCAAGTAAGTGTAAAACAATTAGTTCACAAGGACCACCATTGTATAACCATTCATCAACGAATGCTACTTCTCAAGTAAGGTAAATAATATTGTTTCCATAAAGTAGAGATCCAAAAACAGGTTCAGGAATATCATCAATATCTACTAGAGGAACAACGATGAATGTGATAATAAATACAGAAGTTGCAGTCAATAAAGTAGAGATCATCAAAACACCAAACCATCAAATGTAAATATGATTTTCAGTGCTGGTTATCCAATTACAAAAGTGACCCCATAAGCTTTCGCTTTCGCACCTCTTTAAAATTACAGTCATGGTAAAATCTTAGTTTATTTAATCACCAGGGACTCCCAAGCATACAAATTCTCTAGAAATAGATATCCCCCCCAATATATGCTTCAACAAGAATCACATAAGGGCATATTGATACAATATAAACCTCTGGTAAAATGTTCCCCGGTAACCCAGCAAATAAAGTACATTACATAGTCTGTTTCAGGGATTGGTGACTCATCCATTCAGTGACTATGGCATTAGATATTTCTAAAACAAAACTAGTATTATCAGGTAAGGTGAATTCAATAATAGATGTTTGGTGGCATTCTAGTCTTCATTCTCCTTTCAGAACCTGTCCAAAATAGAATCTAGTATTTCTTGGTCATGAATATATGAATAGGGCAAACCGCCTGATGGATATCTTTGTTTCGGAATAAACTAATTAGAATTAGACTTAGCCAACTAGAATGTACATTATTCATATAGGAGATATTCCAATTGAGAAGATCCATCGACCTGAGACAGAGAAAAGTTTATCTATTTTATTTAGTTATTCAATTAAACTAATGATTCGTTATTAAAGCATATAACAACAATCATTTCGAATGAACTTTTAAAAATATGCAAAAAGTAACATCCTAATATCTTTTATTTTTGTTAAGTTTCATCAAAATCACTTCCATCTTCTTAATTTTACCCTTTTACCATTGATCTTTATTTATTTCTAGTTAGTAGACCATTTTCATTTATTTTATTTCTAAACACTCATTTTCTACCTATTATTTTCCTATCTCTAGGTCTTAGATCTCCTAAACTTTGTTTATTTTAAATTGGTTTAGTTTTTCTTGCAGTACATAATCTAATTTTCATCATTTTAGCCTTTTCAAAAGTTTTTTTTTTGTTTTAATTGAGAGATAAATACTATATAATGATATTCATTTCTTAAGTAAGCTCTAGTTTTATCACTTTGTGAGATATCTCGAATCATTTGCCCCTTGAGATGTTCATGAGCATATCTTTAATCTTTAGGTAAGTGTTCTTCAATATTATTTACTTTTTTGTACAAATATTTAAATATTGTATGTTTTTAGCATTTTCAACACCTTCCTTTTCATCATCTTTAGGTAGGGAAGAGGAAATTTCCATCAAAGACAATATGCATTGAGTCTTCTACGGCTAGAGCTTGTTTACTAAATTTTCTATAAGATTTATTTAATATAGCTAGGAGAATCTCTTCTTTTGACTTGATATCAAAAATTTCAAGACTATCATTTCTATATTTAGAATGTAACGTTTGTACCCAAAAATATGAAGTAGCCATAAGTAGACTATATATGAATTAAGGAGAGTAAACCTTCTTAGTTCACATGACTGTCATGTACTATATGACATTTACATTTCATGTTGGCTATACAAAATTCATGCATTATCTTGTTATGAAACATTCATACACATTCATATGGAGAAGACAAATGTTGCCATCTTGCATTCATGTTACATTACATAAGTTGAGGTGGGTAAAGCTTATTGGAGCTAGGCTCATCGTGGTAAAAAAAGTGGTGGGTTGATTCAAAGAAAATTAGGTTCTTAGTGTCCTTATTACAACAATGATTTTGATCACACGTATTAAATTTTTCATCATCAGATGAATTCAATTAGGTAAAACTGCAACGGATCCTAGTTGACGTAACTAATTTTTTTATAGACATTAAATATGATGACAATAACGAAAAATTAAAAAAAAAAAATTATGCACACTAAATATTCTATATGAGTTAAGGTGACTAGATACTTCTTCCGAATTTCTAGCTTATTTTGCTCACCAAAATCTAGGCAAATGATATTTTCACATTGTATGGTATTATAAATCCTTTTCCATTGGGATAACCAGCGCCAATAGTCATATATTGAATTAATTCAAAGTGTTAGGCACCTCAATATAATGCTTTCAAAGTTTCATATTAGATGAAAAGAATTCAAATAAAAATTGAACATTATCTTTATTTTTTTTCTCCCACCACGCCTCGTCAACATCAATAGTACTAATTTCGTAATCCCAACTAATTTATATCTCGTTATAAAGTAATTTTCTCCAAACTTGCCACTCTTTTTTTTTTTTTAACGAATCTCTTTTTTTTTTTCCTTTAACTCGAAATTTCTAGCATATTTACCTAATAATTTTATTTTGAGAAATAGGTATTATATTACTTTCCACTGTTGATCTTTATAGAGCACTTCACAGCATATGTTGTCAGCTAAAGAATCAAATTGCATTTTCTTCTTTTGGTTATCAATTTTTTTTTCTACTTTTTCATGGTTTGAATCCATCTATAAATACATCGCTTTAAATAACAATTTTAATAATTTTTGGTAAATATAAATTAAAACCTTAATTTATTAATATATATTTAACAATCACATAAACAATATATACCAATAACTTAGCAAATTAGTTTCTGAAGTCTAATACTTTACAATTTGATGTCACTGACAAAAATTATTAAGACTAATTAATAAATTTGTTAGTTTAATTATAACCGTTTTTTGTTTTTTCCTTTTTGTTCTCTTCTGCCACAGTACAATGCCAGTGACAATACATGTTTTCCTGCTGTTTTGTTTTCTTTTCCTGTTGTTTTGTTTTTCTTTTCCTGCTGTTTTGTTTTCTTCTGTTATGGTACAACACTAGTAACAATATATATATCCCTGTAAGCAGCAAAATATTTCAGAAGAAGGAAAATATTTTTTCTGGTCTTTTGCTCTTCCTTCTTTTCTATTATGGTATCAGAGTAATGAACCTTTAACCAACATCTATCAGTAGTTGAGCTACGAAGCATTTGATCTCCAATGGCTAGAGATCAGTCCGATGACCTCCAAAACCCATTCTTCCTTCACAGTGCCGACCACCCCGGTTTAGTTTTGGTGTCCAATCTTCTCAATGGCAACAACTACAACATATGGGAGAGAGCAATCAGAATAGCACTAACAGCCAAAAATAAATTGGCATTCATAGACGGAACCTACGATCAACCGAGCAACACTGACTCCCATGCCGCAGCTTGGTCGCGTTGTAACAGTATGGTGGTTTCTTGGTTACTGAATGCTGTCACCAAGGAGATAACTGACAGCTTGTTATATCATGAAAGTGCGCAATCCATCTGGACCGATTTACAGCTTCGTTATCAGTAGAGCAATGCACCGCGTATCTACCAATTGAAACAGAGCATGAACAATCTTACTCAAGGGTCACTCAGCATCAACACATACTACACACGAATGAAAACAATCTGGGACGAACTCAAAACCTTTCAACCAGCCCCAACTTGTAACTGCGGAAACATGAAGGCGTGGAATGATTATCAGGAACAAGAGTTTGTGATGACTTTCTTAATGGGATTAAATTCCTCCTATGCTGCTGTTAGAGCCCAGATTTTGATGATGGAATGCTCTCCATCCATTCTGAAAGTCTTCTCACTGGTGGTGCAGGAGGAGCGATACCGTGCAATCAGGTTCAACACACACGCAGAAACGGATCACGGTTTCGGATCCTCTGTTGCCCTAACTCAAGAAAGAAGAAGACCCACCTGTTCACACTGTGGGCTTGTGGGCCACACTGTGGACAGGTGTTACCGCCTGCATGGCTACCCACCGGGCCTCAAGCCCAAGCCCAAAATGCGTTTTAATGATGGAACTGTCCAAGTCCAAAGACAGACCCGCAATGCCTCAGCTATTTTTGATGAGGGGCCAGTCCAAACGCGAGCCCAAGCCCGTAACCCATCAGCTGTCTCTCGGCCCACTCCTGGAACCAGTTTTTTCAACCCGTCTGGCCCTCAATCCAGGTCCGGGTTCTTCTCCGCCAACCAAACCTTGGCCCATGAAGTTTCTTTCCCATAACACACTTATTCCTCCTCCTCGGGCATGCACCCGATCGCAAGACTAGTGTAGAATTTCACCGCCTCTGTCGACGACTGCTTATCGGCATCTAATTCCGCTGCTTCTGCCGATGACTTAAGCACATCGCAAATTCAGAACATTATTGCTCACCTAAGTGCACGTCTTCACCAACCTAACTCCATCATCTCTCCTAACAATCTATCTCTCTCCACAAGTCATGCCACCCTTGATCCTCATGTGGCAGGTATATCCTACACACCTTTTTTGCCTTTTCAACTTCACAAACACACTTACCTCTGAATGCTGGGTCATTAACTCTGGAGCCACACATCACATTTGTTGTACACCCACACTTTTCACACACCTTAAAAATGTGCATCCCATCCCAGTCACTTTACCAAATGGTAGTTCAGTGTTAGTCAATCAAGTTGGAAGTACACCACTCACCGACACCCTAACTCTACATGATGTTCTCTTTGTCCCTCATTTTTCTTTTAACCTTGTCAGTGTCAGCATGTTGACCACCACCCACAATTGCACAATTGATTTTTCTCTTCATTCTTGTGTCATCCAGGACCACACTCAGGACTTGTTGATTGGGAAGGGTAAATGCATTGGCAACCTCTACTACTTAACCACCAGATGTTTTTCTTTTCCTACTATTCATTATGTTTCCACTCACTCTAAAAGTAGCCTATGGCATTTTAGATTGGGTCATCCTTCCTATGTAAAACTTCAGTATATTAATGAAGCCTTACAAACTTCGAATATTTCTCATTGTAAAGTTTGTCATTCGGCTAAACAACGTAAATTGTCTTTCGTTTCTAATAATAGATTATCTGACCATCCATTTGATCTAATCTACATTGACATTTGGGGTCCCTTCTCCCCACTCACTATCGAAGGGTACAAATATTTTCTCACAATAGTTGATGATTGCACTAGAACTACTTGAATGTATCTCCTTCGCCAAAAGTCCGACGTTCTTACTATTCTCCCTGAATTTTATACTCTTATACTTACACAATATAATATTTCCATTAAATCTGTGCGATCTGACAATACGAACGAGTTGAATTTTCATTCTTTTTTCAAGTCAAAGGGTATTGTTTCTTACCATTCTTGTGCTGAGACTCCCCAACAAAACTCTGTTGTCGAACGTAAACATCAACACATTTTAAATGTGGCACGTGTTTTACTGTTTCAATCCCATATTCCTCTTGTGTATTGGGGCGATTGCATCTTGACTGCTGTTTACCTAATCAACCGTACACCTTCTCTCTTGTTATCAAATAAAACTCCATTTGAACTATTAACTCAAAAGAAGCCTTCCTATGATCACTTGCGCACCTTTGGTTGTATATGCTACTGCTCAACTCTTGATAGTCATCGCCATAAATTTTCACCTCGTTCTAGGGCTTGTGTCTTCCTTGTTACCCTTCGGGTTACAAAGGATATAAACTTCTTGATATCTCGAGCAACCAAATTTTCATCTCACGTAACGTCATTTTTCATGAACATATCTTTCCGTTTCTTTCCTCTCAATCACCTGATCCCATTCACAATGATTTTTTTCATGATCGTGTTTTACCTGTTCCTCTCCATACATCTAGACACTCCTCAGGTTCTCTTGATACACCTATTCGCTCACAACATGAGTCCTCCCAAACACCCTCATCTCGCCCACTGCGTATAACACGACCACCCTCTTATTTGTCTGACTATCACTGCTACCATACAAATACCCATGCACTTTATCCCATTTCTTCGTTCCTTACTCATACCAAACTTACCCCCCAATATCACAACTTTATTTGTGCCATTTCCTCCCACACTGAGCCTACTAACTTTTATGAGGCTAACCAGTCCAATGTTTGGATGAATGTTATAAACGTGGAGTTATGTGCCTTAGAGGACAATAACACTTGATCCATTGTTTCCCTCCCTCCTGGGAAGAAACCCGTTGATTGCAAGTGGGTTTACAAAATTAAATATCAAGCTGATAGGACCTTAGAAAGATACAAAGCTCGTCTGGTTACTAAGGGCTACACACAACAATTTGGCATCGATTTTCTTGACACCTTCTCTCCTCTTGCCAAATTGGTTACTGTCAAGATTTTGCTTTCACTAGTTGCTATCCATGGTTGGCGCCTGACTCAGTTGGATGTCACCAACGCTTTTCTACATGGTGACCTTCACGAAGAAGTTTATATGACTATTCCTCCAGGTTATTCTCCTCGAGAGGGGGAGACTTTTCCACATCAACCTGTTTGCCGCCTACACAAGTCAATTTATGGGTTGAGACAGGTTTTCCGACAGTGGTTTCATAAGTTTTCACAAACATTACTTCAAGGAGGCTTCTATCAGTCACAATGTGACCATTCCCTATTTGTCAGACAACAAGGTAAAACCTTCCTAGCATTGTTGGTGTATGTCGATGACATTGTTATTACCAGTAATGACGATCAGACTATCGAAGAGCTCAAAACTACACTCAGACAAAAATTCAAAATAAAAGATTTGGGGACTCTCCGATATTTTCTTAGACTTGAAATTGCAAGAAATGACACAGGAATCACTTTGTGCTAAAGAAAATATGTGTTGGATCTGTTAATTGAGACTGGATATCTTGGTTGTAAACCCTCATCTATTCCTATGGATCCTAATATCAAGATGTCTAAAGATGATGGCGAACTTCTGAGTGATATCACCAGCTATCGAAGACTAATTGGAAAACTATTGTACTTAACCATCTCTCATCCTGACAAATGCTACTCTGTTAATAGATTGAGTCAATTTCTGGCTACTCCTAGAACCAGTCATCTTCAAGCTGTTTTACGGATTCTCCAGTACATCAAGAGGACCCCTGGACAAGGTCTTTTCTTTCCTTCATCATCTGACATTCAGATTAAGGTTTTTTCTGATGCTGATTAGGGCACATGTCCTGACACTAAAAGATCCCTAACTGGTTATTGTGTTTTTCTTGGGTCTTCATTAGTCTCATGGAAATAAAAAAAACAGCAAGTTGTTTCTCGATCATCTGCTGAAGTCGAGTATCGCTCCATGGCCAACACTACTTGCGAAATCGTTTGGATTCTGAAGTTGTTACGAGACTTAAAGGTTCAACACCAAGGCCCTGCATTACTTTACTGTGATAATCAAGCAGCTCTACACATTGCTTCAAATCCAATGTATCATGAAAGAACAAAACACATTGAACTTGATTGTCACTTTGTTCGTGAGAAGATTCAAGATGGTACCTTGAAGATGATTCATATATCCACTCGAAATCAACTAACAGATTTAATGACAAAGGCCCTTCATCCTACGTAATTCGACAATTTGTTGAGCAAGATGGGTACAATAAATCTGTACTTCCCATCTTGAGGGAGAGTATTAAGACTAATTAATAAATTTGTTAGTTTAATTGTAACCGTTTTTTGTTTTTTTCCTTTTTGTTCTCTTCTGCCACAGTACAATGCCAGTGGCAATACATGTTTTCCTGCTGTTTTGTTTTCTTTTCCTGCTGTTTTGTTTTCTTCTGTTACGGTACAACACTAGTAACAATATATATATCCCTGTAAGCAGCAAAATATTTCAGAAGACGGAAAATATTTTTTCTGGTCTTTTGCTCTTCCTTCTTTTCTATCAGTCTCTTCCTTTTTTTTTATTTGCTCTTCCTTCTTTTTTGTTTTTTCCTTTTTGTTCGCTTCTGCCACAGTACAATGCCAGTGGCAATACATGTTTTCCTGCTGTTTTGTTTTCTTTTCCTGCTGTGTTGTTTTCTTCTGTTACGGCACAACACTAGTAACAATATATATATATCCCTATAAGCAGCAAAATATTTCAGAAGAAAGAAAATATTTTTCTGGTCTTTTGCTCTTCCTTCTTTTCTATTAAAAATGATCTTTAACTATATTTAATGAAAATGGACTTTGAAACATATTTTCGAGAACAAAGAAATTAAAAAAATAAATTAATTAATTAAAGGCATAAAGATGAAAAGGGTAAAAAATTAGTAAAAAAATATATTTAAAAATAGGTATAGAAACTAATTTATGAATTATTCCTGATATAATATATTATGTAGAGCGCATACAAATCATTATTATATATAATACATAATTAATTATATTATATACAAATATGGATATTATATGCATTATATATATACACACAATATACAGAAATGTATATGCATGTAGAGACTTGAGGGAAAATCAACGAGGAGGCAGAAAGTAACAACATTCAACTGGTAGAGAAAAAATGGCAAGGCTCGGTCAACTTTTCCATGCCTGTAATCATGTATACATGAACATAAGAACGTCAAGCGTGATGGCACGATAAAGGAAGAAGGAAGGTGGCGTCAATGACAATCGGACGGTCAGAGGCGGTGGAAAAAGGGAGGGTATAATTTAAGGCACGAAAATGAAGAAGGAAGGTTTGGTTTAGGATTTTAGTTTTTAGAGGAACAAATTTATAATTTTTTTAATTTACTTATAATCTAATTTTTTATAGGCACATATTTTTAACTTCTTTATTTAAACATACCAAATTTTAACTTTAATTTTAATTTTAGTCGTGCAACAAATTAATATTTTACTGTTTAATCTTGTTAACTAACAAGATCTATCAATAATACAAGGAATGAAAACAAAAAAATACCTCAGATCCTTCAAAGAAGCACAAAATAAGACCACTGCAAGAGAGAAAAAACTCTATTAGGGTTTTGTATCCATCGTTCAAAGAAAAATTTCTGAAGGATGCGAGATATTTATACATCATACCGATCAGGTGCACATACAACATGCTTCCACTCCATTATCACCTCTGCAGGCTTAATGAAACATTGTGTATTGGTAATACCCTTAATTAGTTTTAATATATTTAAAATTAATATAACGACCACGGAAATCCAAAAAGAAATATATAATAATTTAAGTGCAGAAGTGAAATAAAAAGTTAAGATTTACATCCCTTACACAATAACTTAAAAGTACTAAACAAACATCACAGAATAAATTCTCTGAAAGAAACATGAAAAAATGAGAAAAGTAAAGGAACATAAAAAGTATCTAGCATATAATCGCAATCTTTTTACAGATCAGGCTCGAGAACCAGGTCCTCTTGATCTGAAATGGTTAAATAAGGGGTGAGCTATACAAGCTCAGTAAGAACATCACACTATATCACCGACACAGAAGTAAAGGTTGGTAGAAAATAAAAATACAAGCAATGGAACACTAAATTTAGCAAATTCGTTTATCAATCGTAAAATCATTTACAGTTCACTTACCATTATAAAATTTATAAAAACAAACTATAAAAATAATACTATCATACAGACCAGGATTTCATGCATAATCAACCAGCATGGTACATATTATAAATCCATATCCGTTATCAATAAATCAAATCATAACCGTTTCTCGTTTCACCAACCTACTAGTATCCATGGGAGTTTATAGAGATGTCTCCGCTACAGGTGAACCCTTTCCCTTAGCAATCTCAATTACAGGGCCGTCCCCATACTCCGTCCGGTATGAGCACCAAAGACATTAAACCTCAATACCCCGTACGATATGAGGGTGAAGCGGGTCATCCCCATATCCCGTCTGGTATGAGCGCCAAATAACTAAGTCTTCATACTTCGTCCGGTATGAGACAACGTTCACGGTAGGGTTCCCTATGAACCCGGTCCGTCTACCATCTCCCAAGATATCTAGTGAGGCTGTCATCTTATCTGTTTATTAGATCACATCCCTTTCCTATTTTTCCTTAGTATCCGTTACTAAATCAAACATAATTACATAACAAATAAACATGCATCCGGTAATGCAATCATATCTTAAATTTCAAAATCAAGCAGTGGTCAAGTAAGGCAGTAATACATGCATTTAAACCATAAAATATATAAAACAGATACTATCATGCTTTTAGACTGTAAAATAAATCAACAGAAATTAACAGAGAATAATGTCTTATTCAGGCTCCATTAGTAATCTGTAATTAATTATGCACATCTATTTAATTTATATAGAAGATAATATTATCATTTATTCAAACTTCAATTTCATGATAGAAAATAGGGTGAGTGGTCCTTACCTGATTTGACGCCGAAAAGCTAAATGGTTTACTGTGCCTACGGGCGATCCCTAGGTTCCTTGAATTTTTTTTAGGGAACTAAAATGTGCTTAGGTACCTACAAATGTCCCAAATAACCTAAAAATCAGTCCCAGGGCCTACTCAGCCAATTTTGAAAATCTGGAGCCGCCGTGCTCCGACAAGCGGCGGCGATCCGCCTTGAGTTGCCTGTTTTCGGCCGTTTTCGGCCAAATTCAGCCAGATTTACATCAGTTTCTATAAGAAAATACACTAAGGGCCCTCGGTTGGCTGAAAAAATGTAGAAAACTGAAACTCACTGGTGGCGGGGCTCTCCAGTGCAGCGGCTCATCTAGCTAACGCTACGGTTGAGTGTTTTGCTGCGGTCAACCTGTAGAGAAGGAAACGGTGATCATAACGGTGAAAAAATCACATCGAACGGGAATCAGAAAGAGCCTCATCAGA
>NW_019014477.1:24702-36089 GCF_000150535.2 Carica papaya
GCGGCGGGTGGTGGTGGTCGGCTCCCTGGCGGCTAGGTTGTCTTCTCTGGTGAGGGGTTCTGGCGATTAGGGTTAGAGTTTGGGTGCAAATGAGGTTATTTATACACATCCGCTTTTGATCTGGGTCGTCTATCGCTTTTGATCTGAACCGTCCGTATGCAATTCAATCTGGGCCGTCCGTGCGCGATTTAATCTGGTCCGTTCATGCGCGATTTCAATTTGGATTGTCCATGCGCGCAGGAACGAACCTCAGTCGTTCGATCGCACGCATGTGGATCGCCCACGTGGCTCCCCCCCGCGTGGCCTCTCGCGTCAGCGCCTCTGCCACCTAGCGTGTCCTGGTTGGTCGGGGCTGTTGACTAGGCATCTGACGTAGTGCAACTTTTTTAAATTATGTTTTGACCTCCGGTTTTTGATTTTTCTTTTAAAAATACTGGGAGAACCCAAATTTTCACCCCTTTTTTCCAAAATTATTTTCAATTTAATCCTTAACTAACTTTTTCACCCTTTTTATTATTATTATTATTATTTATTGGATTAAAATAAAATAAAATAAAATAAATTTAATTTAATTAATAAATAATTATATTTACAAAAAAAATAATAAAAAATAAAAATTTAAATGTTGGGCGTTACAATTAATGTATAAATATAATTTTTAAATTTTTAAATTTTTTATTTTATGTAGAAATGAAGAAAAATAGGTTGATGATGAAATTGAAAATAATTTTGGAAAAAATGAGTGAAAATTTGGATTCTAGGGGTGTTTTTGAAAGAAAAATAAAAAATTGAGGGTCAAAATACAATTTAAAAAAATTGTGCCACATAGGATGCCCAGTTAGTAGCCCCGACGAACCGGAGTGCACCGCGTGGTAAGGCACGCTGACGCGGTACCACGCGGGAGGTAACGCTAACGATCTACGTGCCTGCGATCGGACGGTCCAAATTTGTTCCCGCAAGCACCAACAGTCCGGATCTGTTTTCTTTTAAACGCGATCGGATGGTCCAAATCAAATCGTGATGAACGGTCCAGATCCACTTCTCATTTAAATGCGATCAGACGGTTCAGATAAAATCGCGATAAACGGTCCAGATTCACTTCCTATTTAAACGTGATCGGACGGTTCAGATCAAATGCAATGGACGGCTTAGATTAAAAGGAGACGGATATAAATACCCTTCTTCACACCAACCCTAACCCTAGCCGCCAGACACTCCCGCTGGAGAAGAAGAGCCAATTGCCGAAAAGGGAGCCGACCGCTGCCTGTCGCGGTGCTGGAGCCACTTCCGACTGCCAAAAGAGGTAAAAAATTTCTCATTTGCTCGAAATTTAATTTTGTACACCCATATGGTCAAATCGGAGCAAAAAGACTGACGGATGAGCCGAAAACTGCGAGTAAAATTCGGCAGCGCCGCTGTAGGAAAAAGTAAAAACTGCCTCCGATGAGGTCCTCTGATTCCCGTTTCGTGTAATTTTTTCACCATTGTAATTACCATTCTTTTCTCTACAGGTTGATCGAAGCAAAACACCCAACCGCGAAGGTGAGCCGGCGGAGCCACTGCACCGAAAAACTTGGAACTTGCAATAAATATGGTAGGTCTAGTATGATGACTATTAGGTATATAAACTTCCTAATTATCCTCCTGTACATTGTTAGATCCTCAATTGGTTCCCTTGTATCATTGGATAACTTGTTATTTTATTTTAGTAGTAGTATTGAAACTCTACGATCCAAGATACTTGTATCATTCATTTAAGTCTAATACATACTTTCTTTAGCATATGTATATTCCATTCCAAGACCTATTAATTTCGATTCCAAAGAAATACTTTAAACTTCTTAAGTTTTTGATTTTAAATTCATTATCTAGTTTTTCTTTTAAGTCATCTATCATATTCTCACAATCACTTGTCATAATTATATTATCCACATACACGAGTAGAACTATGAAATTCGTAGCACTTTTTTACACAAAAAGGTAATAGTATGCTTTGGATTGACAATAAGTCAATATTTTATTGTTTAATCTTGCTAACTAACAAGATCTATCAAAAATACAAGAAAAGAAAGATAGAAAATACTTCAAATTCTTTAGAGAGGCGCGTAGCAAGAACACCACGAGAGAAAGAGAAACCCTTTTTAGGATTTTGTATTTGATGTTCAAATAAAGATTTATGAGGAATATGAGGTATTTATACCTCATACCAATTAGGTGCACGTATAACATGCTTCCACTCTATCATCGCCTCTGCATGTTTAATGAAACATTGCGTATTGGATTTTATTTTTATTTTTTTAGGCTTGGGGAGCACAACCCACATCTTTGTGACCCAAGGTCCATTAATATGCCAGATATACTAATAATAATCTTTTTTATTTATTTAAAAAATAGTCGAGACTATGTAAATTGTAACAAAATAAACCATTGTAATTATAGATTCTACATTAATCAATGAAGTTAGCAATAGTGGTTTCTAGAAACTTTAATCTTATAATTTATGAGATAATTCAATTCACTGTTTCTATAAAGTGTAATTGATTCCAATACAACAGAATTTTGGAGTTAATAATAAATTCTTCTGAAAAAATTAAATTTATTTATGTTAATGTGGTATATAATCATAAGAGTAAGAAATAAAATTTATAATGAAAAAGTTGGATTGTGAAAGTAGTGGGGTGATGGTCCCAACTAATATATGAGAGAAACAGTCCCACCCTGAGAAGAAGTCATCAAAGCATTTTTGGTTTAAAATATGAAAAGGAAACAGAGAAAGTGGAAACTATGCCTTATGCTCCCCCCCCACCACTTTATCATCTCTCAGTGCTTCTTCTTCTTCTTTTTAATTTTTATTTTTTTTAAATTAAAATTATAAATTATTTAAATTAATATTATATTATATATATATATATATATATATATCACATTGTCAGGTGTCTTCTCTCCTTTTTTTTGGAGTTTTAGACTCCAAGTTAACCATTCCTTCCTTCATCCCCACCTTTTCCTAAAGCTTTAAAAGAAAAAAAAAGAAAAACTTTTAGAAATCTAATCTCCAACTCCATTTTGCAGTCAAAAAGACACCAACCACTTATGAAGCAATTAAATAACAAAAGAAACTCTTCCTCTATCTAGTACATTATTCGTGTGAAATATATATATATATATATATATATCTATAGATTATCTTAAGGAGAAAATATAAGGCTACAAAGACATATGAAAATTTATTTGCACTCATTTACATAATTAATTAAAATAAATAAAACGTAGGGATGTTTGAAATTTTTAAATTTTATTATTCCTAATATTTTATAAAATAAAAAAATATATATATTTTTTGAACTTTTGAATTATTCCTTTTAAGTACGCAATATTTTCATGACTTGGCTCATCAAAATTTAATATTAATTCGTTTTATAGTATTATTATAAATAAAGCAAATATACCAAATATAATTTACTAAAAAATATTCTATATATATACATATATATGTATGTACGTACGTATATGTGAGGTTAAGAAAATATTCTTTTATACTAAGGGCTTGATTCTATCTCTATGTATGTTAGACATAAATATGTATCACGTCATTTTAATTGCTTTAATCTTGGCACCATTTAAGACATTGATTTGGAATATTATAATTATTCTACTAATTTAATTCTTCTCTATAATCTCTGTCCTTTTTCATATATCAAATCAGAAAAAAATAAATTTTTTTTTTTAAAAAAAAAAAAACAAAAACAGAGCTGCTTCAAATTTCTTTAAAGCAATTTTTATAGACTTAAAAAAAGCCTTAAGAATTATTATATTAATATTATTCCAATATTTTCTCTTGTGATGGTAAATAAAAACCCTTCATAAAATATTGATTTTTGTCATCCTCAGCTCTTAAAAAAGGGAGATTCTTCGCTAAGCCTGTTATCTTTCTGAGGAGAAGTGAAACCCATTCCTTGTTAGGATTGCAACTTTAAATATATATATATATATATGATTATATATAACTTGGTTCTTTTATTTTATTTCCTAACTTTCAATGGTTATTAATAGATATTCCCACATTGTAAGTCACTGATGGGACAACTGGCCAAACACTTGTAAAGTGGATGTATATCGTTTCTTTTTAAGCCAACGCTCGTTCATGAACACATCTCTAATATCTTTCGCATTGATGATTATCATGCTCGACAATCATACATACAACAAAGAAGATACTTCGATTTTTAATCAATACGCATACCCATAGCATTATATATATATATATATATGTATATATGTATGTATGTACAGTCAAAAATTGTTTCAGTGTTGCCACAAAAGATTGACATGAAGGGAATCTTGGTAAGTCAGATGAATATTAATGGAGGACTTCAATTTTGCTTCTATGTTAACAAAGCACTTTTCAATAGTTATTTTCATATAGGAAACATGAGTTTTGAAACTTCCTGCAACATACATCTTTATTTGAAGGCAATTAGAGATCATCAAGTCAGTAGTTGAACTAAAAATTTCAATACTTGTTTTTTGTTTTCTTTTATATAATTTATTTGTTTTTTTTTTTGTCTCTCATTGAATAACATATAAAAATAAAAAATATATATTAATTTTCTATGTTGCTTACTAATCAATGGTTCTCTTGTAATTCAGTTAATATAGTACTTTAAAACTCATCTGATTAAAATATTGTATTATTATAGAATTGTTTAACTCCTCATTTACAAATTAAAAATAGGTTAGCTAGAACTTTTCGAAATTTTATTAATGTTCGAAGCCAATAATAAAAAAGAAGTATAATCTTAAAGAAATTCCTTATAGGGATCTTCATACTAGATATATCTAGAAAAAATATGGCTCACAGAGAATGATTCTCAAAATTTCAAGAAATGAAAAATCTTTAATATATCTTACAATCTTGAAAAAGAGTATCAAGTCAAACTATTAATTTTTAGAAGTCAATAATCTCCTTCCTTAAAGAAATTCAATGCCCATCATGGGAGGAGTTAAAACTCCTATTGGGGCGTATATATGATTGATGAACATAGATAATATCTTAGTGTCTAATTTTTTGTAGCTAGTCAATGATAAAAGGTTTCTCCACATTTATAAACAGAGTAGCAAAAAGGATCTGGGAATAAAAGACGAATAAACTTTTTGGAACCTTGAAACAAATAATATTAAAGGTCGTGGAACAAACAATCTTCTCCTATTTTATAAGCATTTTACTACTGTTGAATATTTATACGTAATTGGAGCCAATTATATCCAGATTCAAGTGCAGAGTGAAAGAGTGCAAGCGCAAAGTTCATTTTGGGTTGCATGACCCGATTATCTTTCATGCAAAGTTAAATAAGATATCAAGTTTACATGTTTCCGGTGTTTTAGCATAGCTATGCTCCCCAAACTAGTGTGGAGATTAACTAATTACACAAATTCATTTTTATATAAAAAATTATAGGCTAGGTGGTGATTTCAGGACATCTATTCTTGAAAACAAATCCAATTATATGGAGAAACAAATCCAATTATAGGCTAGAATTTATTAGAAGAATAGTAAAAAAAGTGAGATGGCAACACATGAGCATTCTTATTGAAGGTTAATCAAAACTAGTTATCCGTATGATGGGGCAACTACCACTAGATAAACTTATATGAGAGCATTTAAAGGATAGGGAATATACTATGAGAATAAGATATTATAGAGCATAAGGTTGATATATAGGCATGGAAAGCTCTTAAATTGAGTGCAATTTTTTTTGGAAAAAAAAGTGGCATTCTCCTATCATGGTTTAGGTAAAGTATTTGGTTTGACATTTCCATAAGAATATACTGCATATGCAAGATGAATTAAGAAAAAAAGGGCTATGGTTGAAGATTATTATTTTATGTGTGGTGAACCTGATTAGACAAGTGAACACATGTTTAAAACCTATGATTATGCAAGGTATTTACAGGACATAGCCCACTTTGAGTTATTTTGTTTTACCTTTTTACACATGGTTGTTGGAGGGGTCATCATAAAATGATAAATGTGGTAGATTTTGGTTCATGTTCGTATTGTGGCAGATTTTCCTAGAGGGGAATATTGGACCTATTAACAAAAGTGGGTTAAACCCTATAGATTATGGTGTATACATCACGTTTTGCATGATGCATCAGTGTGCATAGCTATTTTTTATATATATATTTTTTAGGTTGTTAGGTAGTTTTTCAATGTTGGCACCTTTATGTTATTCCTTTTGCCAGTTGATTATTTTTTATTTCTCCTTTCACAGAGATATATATATGTAAACTTTTGCACCATTCATTTTAGAGAGAAAAAATATCAGAAAGTTTTTTCCTCTCAATTTGGTCTATTTACTTTGAAATTGCTCATGGTATCAGAGTATATACGATCCAAAATCATAAATAGATTTCTTGTTTTAAACTGATAGATCTATGAGAGATAGAAATATGTAAGAGACTAGCAAGAATGTTGAGAGTTTAGCTGGAAATCCATGGGGTGCGTGATTTTCTACTGCTGATAACAATGATGATCCACTGTACTTTCTGTTGAGTTTTGGGTTCCCTCCTTTGTGAAAAAACCCAAATACTTTTGACCCCACTTATTTTTTTGGCCCATTACGGTTATTAGGATTTTTTTTTTATATACCACTTTAACCCTAAGGACTCGTATAAAAACAAGCTTTTAGCCACCAAAATAAAAAGTGAACATAAAAGGGAATTTTTGTTGGAAAATTACATTCAACATATTTTTTTTTTCATGATCAGACAGTGATCTTTATTCGGATCAAACTGAAATTTGGTAGGTATTTAGAAGACTCATTTTTCTTCATTCTGAATGGTGGAGAGCGATTTTCGATAGTTGGATTTTTGTACTTTCAATTCGAAATTATTGTTTACGTTTTTCTTTCGTGCACCGATCAGTTTGACTTTCTCCAACGATCGAACGATCATTTGTGGTCTGATAAGGCTGAAATTTAGTGAGCATGTTCGGAATAAGTTTTCTTTAATCTGAATGGTAGAGATTGGATTTGAACAATCAGAACACATCTGTTTCACATGAACAGTAGCTGCTTTGGTGATATATCTCCATTTTCTTGTTTATTTCTTATTGTTCAGTTGTTTTATTATTGAGTATTTATTTGAGAATTATAGTGGTTGCTTATTGTTGCTGCACTAATTTTTACAGTGGAACTCTTTTTACTTGAATTATGAGAGATCCCGTAGTTTTTATCCTTCATATTGAGGGGGTTTTTACTTTAAAAATTTTAGTGTCTTTGTGTGATTGTTTTTGAGTATCTTGGGACATATTTTATCATATTTATTTTGGTTGAATTTTTATTAAGTTTTCACTCCTTATAGATTCATTCAAGTGCTTCCCTATAAGTGGTATGAGAGCCTGGTTCACTAATTCATTGGTTGATTGTGGATTTTCGTTTGTTTGTTTGAATGATGGAGGTGAATGTGAGTAAAATAGTTTATTTGAATGGCATCAATTATTACAAGCGGAAAAGAAAAATGAGGGATCTTCTTATTGTGAAAAGATTGCATTTATCTGTGTTTGCTTCTCAAAAGCCAGAGTCTAAATCCAATGAAGATTGGGAATTTGAGAATTTATAATGTAACGCCCACAATTTTCTTTTTGGTGAGTAAAAATTAATAAATATAAATTTTTATTATTTTATTTTGTATTATTTTATTTTGTTTTATTTAATTTAAAGTAAAAAAATAAAATAAAATGTAAGAAGGATTTAATTGAAAATAATTTTGGAGAAAATGGGTGCAAATTTGGGTTCTGAGGGTATTTTTGAAAGAAAAATCGGAAAACAGGGGCCAAAACACAATTTTGGAAAGTTTCACCACTCCAGATGCTGAATCAGCAGCCCTGACCAACCAGGACGCATCAAGTGGCAGAGATGCTGACGCAGGAGGCCACGCGGGGGCCATGTGGGCTATCCGCGTGCGTGCGATCAAACGTCTGAGGTTCGTTCCTGCGCACACGGACGGCTTGTATGCACTCCCTCCCAAACACAATCGAACGGCTAGATTCAAAAGCGATAAGATGGTCCAGAGTGAATCGCGATGGACGGCCCAAATTGGATTGCGATGAACGGTCCAGATTCACTCCCTATTTAATCGCGATCGGACAGTCCAGATCAAACGCGATGGACGGCTCAGATAAAAAACAGATGGATATAAATAACCCCCGTCCGCACCAAACCCTAACTGTAGCCGCCAGAACCCCTCGCCGGAGAAGACAACCCAGCCGTTGGGGAGTCGACCGCCGCCACCCCCGGTCGCACCGGAACCCTTTCTGATAGCCAGAAAAGGTAAAAACTTTTTTTTTTGCACGAAATTCAATTTTAAGCTCACCCATGGTCAAATCAGAGTGAAAAGATTGGCCAATCGGCCGAAAAACACCGGCAAAGCTACCGCGGAGAATTTTATAAATCGCCTCCGATGAGGCCCTTTTCGATTCTCGTTTCGCATAATATTTTCATCGTTGTAATCACCGTTTTCTTCTCTACAGGTTGACTGAAGTGAAACACCCAACTGCAACATGAGCCGGATGAGCCACCAAGAGCCCCGCCGCCGGTGAGTTTCTGTTTTTCCTATTTTTTGGCCAATTGAGGCCCTTTAACGTATTTGCTCATAGGAATCGATGCAAAATAAGCTGACTCGATGCAGACCGCTGCCGCGGGCGGCGACCCCGTCACTATAGCACGGCGGAGCCGCCGTGTTGGATTTTTAAAATTGACTGAGTGGGCCCTGGGACTGATTTTGGGTTTATTTGGAACATTTGTATGTATTATAAACGCGTTTCAGTTCCCTAAGAAAAAATTCAGGGAACCTAGGGACCGCCCATAGGCGCAGTAAACCGTTTAGCTCTTCGGCGTTAAATCGAGTAAAGATCTCTCACTCTATTCTCTATCATAGAACTGAAGTTTAAATAAATAATAATGTGGTATTTGTACAATTTTAGTAAACATGCATAATTAATTACGGGTTGCTAATGGAGATAGAACCAGAAATTATCTACTACTGTTGTTGATTATTTTTATAGTTTACTTGCATGATGGTATCTTATTTATTTATTTTATGACTTTGAACGCATGTATGGTTTACTTTACGTGTTTACTGTTGAATCGAAAAAAATGAAGTTTAAACGGTAAAGAAATTATATGATTAAATGATTAGATGAAAAGACAGCCTTACTAGATATCCTGAGAGATGGTGGACAGACCGGGTACATAGGAAACCCTACTGTGAATATTGTTTCATACTGGATGGGATATGGAGACTGAATAATTTGGCGCTCACATCGGATGGGGTATGGAGACGGCCCGCTTCAACCTCATACCGGACGGGGTATTAAGGTTTAATATTTTGGTGCTCATACTAGACGGGGTATGGAGACGGCCCTGTAATTGAGATTGTTAAAGGAAATGGTTCATGTGTAGCGGGGACATCCCTATGAACCCCCATGGATACTAGTAGCCTGGTGAAAAGAGAAACAGTTATGGTTTGGTTTATTGTTAATGGATATGGATTTATAATACGTTCTGTGTTACTGATGGTTCATGAAATTATGATCTGTATGGTGTTATTATTTTTTATAGGTTATTTTCATAAATTCCACTATGGTTAGTGAACGAGAAATGATTTTATGATTGATAAATGAATTTACTAAATTTAATGCTCCATTAGTAGTTTTTAATTTTATACCAACCTTTGTTTCTGTGCCGGTAATATAGTGTGATATTCTTACTGGGATAGTGCAACTCATCCTTTATTTAATTATTTCAGATCAAGAGGATATAGTTCCAGAGCCCGATCCGCAAGAAGATTGCGAGTAGATGTTAGATATTTTTTATTTTCTATTTGTTTCCTTATTTCTTGTGTTTCTTTCAAAGAATTAATTCTGTAATGTTGTTCAGTACTTTTAAGTTATTGCGTAAGGAATGTAAACCTTAACCTTTATTTCACTTCCGCACTTAAGTTATTATATATTTCTTTTTGGAATTCCAGAGTCGTTACAGTTGGTATCAGAGCCGTGTTCCTCAGACCCATTCCTTTTACAATAATTCTTAAGGAAACACCAAAACAATGAATTATCACTCAACTCTTCCTTGTATAATGCAGGTACAGAGAGATGAGGAGAGGAAGACCCCCACTAAACTGAGCAACCCGGGATGGTTCGCTTAGGGAAGATGTTGACCAGATATTTGAGATGCTAAAGAGATTTATTGTTGCCTAGTAAGGCCGAGAAAAGAGGAGGGAGCTACCTGACCTTCCCCTGCTGCCAAAAGTTGAGCCACCCCTGTAGTGAGAAGATCCCGAGCCACCTCGGTACGACCCTACTTGTAACGGCCCCGAAAATTCAAATGAAGATATATTTATAAAAAAATCTTTAATGCGGAAGCGAAATAAAAATTTTGATTAACATCCCTTACACAATAACCAAAAATGTATTAAACGTATGAAAGAATAAGTTGATTAAAAGAAATACTCGAAATAAAAACTATAAATAGAACTATGAAGTCTCTAGACGTCTAACTCGCCGTCTTCCTTTGGAACGGGCTTGGGAACCACGTCTTCCTAATCTGAAATGGTTAAGTAAGGAATGAGCTACACTAACCCAGTAAAGACATCACACTATCTCACTGCCACAGAAGTAAAGGTTGGTAGAAAACAAAAACGACCAATGGAGCATAATTATTAACAAACTCATTTATCAACAATAAAAACTTTTACTGTCCACTTACCTCGGTAAGATTCATGAAAATATCATATGGAAACAATAATATTATAACCATCATAAAATCATATACGCTTTGTAACATAACACATGTTATACTTTACACTTCAATAATCAGACAACAAATTTCCTCTTTTACCAGCCTACTAGTATCCATGGGAATTCATAGGGGGTCCCCGCTACATGTGAACCATTAACATTAATAACCTGATTCCAGGGCCGTCTCCATACCCCATCCGGTATGGGCGCCAAAACCATAAACCTCAATACCCCGTCCGGTATGAGGGTGAAACGAGCCGTCCCCATACCCTGTCTGGTATGGGTGCCAAAACACATAATGTCTCCATACTCCGTCCGATATGAGAGACCATGTTCCTGGTAAAGGTTCCCTACGGATCTGGTCCGTCCACCATCTCCCAGGATATCTAGTCAGGCTGTCCACATTATCCATTTATCACTTCACATAACCTTTTTTCCCATTTTCCTTGGTCTCAATTTTTCAATCATACATAAACACATAACCATATACAGCAACACACACACATCGGGTCACATATAAAGAACCATGATCATGCATACGAAACATAAAATAATACATCAATACTATACTGCATTTAATACTAAAAAA
>NW_019014477.1:71941-81950 GCF_000150535.2 Carica papaya
GTTTTTCATTTCTCCCTTCACAGCTGTATATATATGTAAACTTCTTCAGCATTCATTTTAGAGAGAAAAAATATCATAAAGTTTTTTCCTCTCAATTGGGTCTATTTTCTTTGAAACTGCTCAAACCCATCATATGTTACACATAACCTATTTCTTGAAATGAAAAGTGTAAAAGAGATATTTGGGCAAGGTAACACAGATTAAGTACCAAATCCAGTACAAAGATGTTTACCACCTCCATATGAGATTTATAAGCTAGCTTAACTATGATGCATATGTGGAAACATAAGGATAGAGGAGTCTTCAAGTATTATGTAAGAATTGGGTAGGCACAATTGTAGTTGAAAGGGGAATCCAACATCTCATGGCAGAGAGCAACTCACAAGTTATAATCGAGTCACTCTTTTCATCTATCTTCACCTACTCTAAATGGGGGATGCTTGTTATGTATGTTTACATTGTAAATTTTTTTGGAATTTTTGTTTTTTTTTTCTTTTAAATGGATTTTTAAACTATACAATCAAGAAGCAAAATGTTTTAACACGGCAACACAAAATTTAGCTTATAGGAAACTTGGGTTGTACAAAAGGATTATGATTTTCTACTTCTCCTACTTTTATAAGATTTCTTTCTTCATTATTAAATGATGATTGACGATTTTTCTTTTTAAAAAAATTTCTTCTTATAAGATTTTTACTATCCAATTTAAATTTGGATTTTAATTTCAAACTTGAAATTGACTTGTAATCCTATTATGTCATAGTAAAACAAGAAGTCACAATCCTATTACCTAAAAATCTGTATAATGTCTATTATGTCACCTTTTTTATTTAATTTTGTTAACTAAAGATCTTTATATAGTATTTATTATAATTATCTATGTACTTCAAATTTTATAATCATACCAAATCTTAATTAGACATTTTATGTTCTCTAATTTGATGGTTATACAATATCTATATCCATATAAAGTTAAAATTCTTTTAAACACACAACATATTAATGTGAATGATTTCAAGTAATTCAATTTTTTCCTACCATGCTAATTGATTCATATTTTTCAAATTCACTATCAAGTTTAGGAATTAAACTTGATTTACCTGTGTTTTTAATATATTTTTATGTCAAACAAGCCTAATAGAAATTCAAACAAGAAACAATATAACCATAAAAAAAATTACTATAAATTTAATTCATTTTAAATGTTTAGTCTAAACCTCATAAGCATAACAGTTCGCAGTAAATTATTTCTTTGAAGAAAATATTAACCAAATTCATTAACTTGCTCAAAACTAGCGTTATTAAAGAAGAAATAAAATCAAATTTTTTCCTAACATCAGGAACATATCAGATTTGTATAAATGTTGAAATATAATTATTAAATAAAATTAATTGATTTTAATGAATAACATAAATTTATTTTCGTATTAATAATTTTAATTAAGTTTTTAAATTAACAAATTCGATATAACTTAAGCACCTAAAACAAACAATTAAAGATGGCATAGGCATTGGCAAAAAAGAGAAACAAATAAAAAGCAAACATAAATTTCTTTTAATATTTGTTTATCTTCTATGTAAATTACATAACTGATTGTTGAAATTTTGAGAAAATTTTTTAATATTAATTTTATATTATAATTAGTTTAAAATAAAAAATAATATATTTTATTAATTAAACAATAACCGCATTCCAATAATATCAAGATTTTTTATAAAACCATACAACACTCGTAGTGAAGTCTCAAACTTAATACCTTTATAAAGAATGGTGCAAGTATCGGTACTATAGATATTGGTAGTTTACACATTTATTATAGGTAATCTTCATGTAAAAATAGATAGTAAACACTAAACTGAAAAAATAATAATATAATAATTAAGCCAAACGTCAACCGGGTTGGGTGAGTATACATGCAGCAGTAGAGGAACAGAGCGCATCAAATCCGTTAACCGCCCAGGAAACAAGTTGACTAAATTAGATCCGACAATCACCCGACCGCCAAGCATGCGAGGTATTTAAAACAACACCCTGGCACTGCCACTGAACTATTAATTTAACTATAATTGATCAAATCTCACATTAAATAAGTCAACAAAAACTTATTAAATTCAACGGCCAAGATTCATCTCAAGCACTGCTTACCCTACGTCGCGAGTCAGTGAATACTCTCTCAGAAAAAAAGTCGTTGCTGCACCACAAACACAAACTTCCAAAAATCTTTAAAAGAGAATTACCTAAAACGCCCTCAACTTTTCAAAGAGACATGCAAGGGTATTGACGTCATTTTATTATGAGAGCATCCCTATAAAACCGGCACTTCGTCTGCGGGAGAAGTTTAGCTGCAAAAAACATACAGAAACGACGAGAGAGAACAGACTCAGAAACCATTCTCTTCCATGTTGGATTGATTTCAACAAAGAAATGGAAATTTGGAGAGAATAAAAATCTCTTTCTCCTTTTTATCATTTCTAAGTTTTCTCGGTTTTGTTTGTTTCGACAGAAAGAGAAAGAAAGGGAAGCTGTGGACTGATGGGATTTTGTATATGTCCGTTGGAGACGCCGGCGAGGTTACTGTGGACTACGAGTTTCTTCCGCCATAAGCTAATGATTTTCTAATTAATCGTTTTAGTGTTTGATTTTGAGAAAAACCGAAAGAAAATAAGAGATAGGTTTAATCCGGAGTTAATACTTGTTTAGCAATTTTGTCTCGAGTGACCGTCGCCGGAGAATCTATACTTCGCAGACCTGTACGCGTAGATACATAAGAACAGAGAGATAGAAAAAGAAGGAGAAGAAGAAGAAAAGGAAGGTTGTTATAGATGGATTCTGGCCGTCTTTTCTTCGATCCTTCTACTTGCCATGGAAACGTGCTCTTCCTCGGTAATCACGATTCCCTTTTCCGAGGTCTCTCTCTGCCTCTCTCTGTTTTTTTTTTCGTTTTAAATTAATGTTTGATAATTAGGTCGTGATATATTTCCAATTTTCTTTTTGAAGTTCTGGTGTTTTGCTGCTTGGAAAACTAAGCATCAAAGAAAATAGTGTGTTTTTTGTGGCTGCTTTTTGTTTTGGGAGTATTTGCTTTAATTTTTGAAATACAGAATTCTGTTTTAGTTAACAAACTTCGTTTGCTCTGCAAATACGGTTTCAGTAGAAATTCAAATATCTGAATTTTGTGCTTGATATTTTCTCGTTATTTCCTCGCGAAGAAAAACAACAGTTTCCCAAGTAATAGTGCTAGTTTCCTGTTTTTAGTAATTTCTCACACAAACTTCAAGTTGAAGCATTTAATTCATTTATTAAAAAAGAGTTTCCAGATAAACTGTCTTGCTGATTGTTATATACACTAAGAACTTCCTGATTTGCATTCATTCTGTGGTGTGAAGGTGGGAGATCCGTTATAAACATGGAGGAAGCCTCAAGGAGGAGACCTTTCTTCAGCTCGCCGGAAGACATGTTCGACGAGGAATACTACGACGAGCAGCTGCCGGAGAAGAAGCGCCGCCTCACCCCTGAGCAGGTCAGTAATCAAATTCTACTCACCCTTTGACAACCCTGCGCCAAACATCTTCATTTCCAAGTTCCAACTAAAGTCCCCATGTGCTTTGATTTGATTCATGTGCTCTCATCTTCCACCACCTTTGTGTTAAGATTTCAAGATGTTTACATGTTCTTTAGTACTCTCATTTTTTTACGGTACAAGCAGTTTATCAGGGATTTGCCCGATAAATTTAGACTAACAAACTCAAAAAATTAGCATGTTTAAATGCCTTCGATATACAGGGCCGTTTTGATTGTTTATTTTGTTTTTAGTTTTTGAAGACTACCATTGTTAGTCCCAAATAAGCTTTTTAAATTACAAAAAGTACTTTTAACAATATAACTCTTTTTAATAAAGTGTTCCATCTCACCACTCCGTTTTACAAAAGTTGGAATGATATTTGTATTTTTTTTTTTAAAGAATGATATACTGAGTGTAAGTAAAATTATAGTTTAAAATTAAAAATTAATGGAATTTTTTTTCGGAGAGATGATTAAGTTTTATCCTTTAATCTATGAGAAAAAAGTCAGCTCGTTTTTAAAAATAAAAATCACTTGCCGTTTTAATCAGTTTTGTTGCATTCTGAACGTACTGAATTTTTTTTTCCAATCAAATTTAGTTTTAAGCTCTTCCTCCAAAACAAAAGGTCAATCCAAATTAGCATAATTATATTTCGAAAACCACCAAATGCAAAAAATGCTCTTGCCACTTTTTTTTTTTTTTTTTTTTTTAAAGCAACATGGTACAATAAAATCTTGAATCTATCTAATAATACGAGATATTGTGTTCATTAAATTATTCAGCTGGAAAGTAAATTAGTAAAAGAAAAAAAATTGCATCAGAAATACTTTAAACCCGAAATATTTTTCTTATATCCAAATTACAGCATCCTCACAATTTCTCAAAACTGTCTGATTGACTCTCCTCCTCATATGACTCTTCTTTGGGCTAACATTGCTTTACATTTTATTTTGTCAAGAACTATACTTGTTCTTTAAAGCATATAAGTAGGAGACAAAACTTTGAATTAAGTTCCACAAGCATCTCATTTCCCAATCACATCGACAACATCACTCCTGTTCAGGAATTTTAATTTATTTTTTATTCTCATATATTTCATGAGTCTAGTTTTAGTGTAATAATTATTTGTTTTCAATAGTTAAAGGGACTAAGGATGCATTGAAATCTTTTATTTGCACCGATAGAATATGAACTACTCAAATATGAAAAATTTAGAATGATTCTACTAAAAAATAGTGAATTTTAGTAAGAGGTCGTCTGATTTGAATCCTCACTTTTCATCTTGGCACTATGATACCATGTAAGAAAATACCGTAACTTTGTTGCAGGTCATAATCTAAAAAGATTTGCAAGAAAAATGAGTAACAAGAATAAGAAAAATCCAATAGAGATGTAGAAGGATTAAAAAATAAACGACAGCTCGAAGAAAAATCTAATACGGTTTCAATGTATTCTAACAGGAAAGAGTTCAAAATAACAAAACGAGGTATTTATACCCACATAAGAAAGAGGATATACATGCTCCTTGTATACACATTTGCACCTATACACAAGCATAGCACATGTGCCACCATGACGGCCCATGCAACCCATTTCTTCTTCACACGTTGGCTTGGGTGGGTAGGTGGGCCTATCAACCCAAAGTCCATTAATGAAGATAATTTGGTTTAGTCCCTTAAGCATAATACCATGGTATTCCAGTTGACCATTTTCTAAAGTGAGAAAAGCAAGAGAAAATTCTATCTCAATTAGTTCTTGAATCTTATATATCCTTTCTTGAATCTAGGTGACATGATGTTCACAGTTTTCCATTCTCTAGTTGTGTTCTTTTTTATAATTCTCTTATTGTGTTATTTTGATATTGGAAGGATTAAATTCATTACCAAAATTCAGTAACCTCTACAATTAAATTTTATTTACAGAGAACTTATATTTATCACTAATTAAGAACTAAATAGAAAGTATGTATAAATTATAATATCAAATAAGCTAGAAACTTTAAGAATCTTCAAAGAACAATTTAGCACCAAAAGAATTATAAAGAAAACAAGAAATTGTGATTTATGTGAGTTTATTTGCTAGTATCTTGGGAGCAATAGCACAATGAATTTTCTTAGTTATTGATTTGTAGTAACGGTTTGTCTATGGTAATTTTCTTTATCCATAGGGAAGTTTTAAGAGAATTTATTTGCCTATTTGAGCTAAGGCAGTAAATTTGGTGCATTGCCATTGGTAATTATGGAGATTCAAAACCTGATATGGCTCCAACCAACTTGCTGCGGTTACTTTCCTCCCTTAGATTCAAGTCTTATGCAGCTCTTTTGGGGCTCCACCAGAAAAATAATAATAATAAATAATATAAATAAATAAAAGAGAAAAGAGACTCCCGCTCTACTTGGTAGTGTGATTAGAAAAAGTTTCTTTTTAAAAAAATTTGCTTTTAATTGAAAAACATACTGTTATAAAAAGTAATTATATTGTTTTGTAAATTATTTTTGATAAAATAATGTTTAGATGCTGTCCAAAATATTTATATTGTATAACAAAGAACAAAAAATACTGTGGAAATAAAATTAATTAATTCAATCGTATTTAAAAAAAAAAAAATTTATGCTTTGAGAAGTTGAATATATTTATATATTTTATATTAAAAAAGATTATATACACTTAGTAAGAAATTAAAACTAGTTAACTATTTTTATTTAACTTTCTCTAAAGAAAAATTTTCAATAGTTTTAATGAGTTATACTATAGCAGTCAAATTTGTGTTTTGAATTAAAAATTTTGGAAAATCGATTAAAAAGTCTATGGCTAAAAGTAAATTATCTAAAGAAAGTTTGATTGTGCTTTGAAAAGCAAAAAACTCCAAAAAGTTTAGCCGAAGAGTGCCTGAATCAGAATACAAGAGATCTGGATTTTGTTCTCTTTTCTTTTGTTTGTAGAGATATGAGTGAATAGATAAAAGGATACCTAACTTTCGTATTATAATTTGATGAAAAAGGTGTACTTCGATATTTATTTTGACTTTCTATGCCTGCAAATATGTTTTCAGGTGCATCTACTGGAGAAGAGCTTTGCGGCAGAGAACAAACTGGAGCCGGAACGAAAGACCCAGCTGGCTAAGAAGCTTGGGCTGCAGCCAAGACAGGTAGCTGTGTGGTTCCAGAACCGTCGGGCTCGCTGGAAAACTAAGCAGCTCGAAAGGGACTATGATCTTCTCAAATCTTCTTACGATTCTCTTCTTTCAAATTATGACTCTGTTGTTAAAGAGAACGAGAAGCTGAAATCTGAGGTACTTTATTTTTCACATTGACTGCAGCTCTGACTTTTAAATCATAATGTTTTTATGTAGACTAAGTGGTGGTCATAATCAAAGATAAAACATATTGCAAAGTAAATTTTTTTAATTAGCATATAAAAAGTGATGAGAAATAAATCTTTAAATCATGCACAATCATAATAAAATAAAACAAAAAAAAAAAAAACAACACAAAATTTAAAAGAAAATATCTATATTTACAAGTAAGACTAATAAAAAAATATTTGATTATAATTAAAAAAAGTATATCATTTATATAAATTAGCAAATCTATTTATAAAGAGATTATTAGGGTTTTTTTTTTTCTTACACAAGTCTCCAGAATATATCTAAATTAATCCATAGGATCATTATATAAATATCTTCACGATCAAATATAATATTCTCAGAATTTAAACCACATCAACAAAAAACATCACGTTGATCTTTATGTGGTTATGTATTAGAATAAATATATATAGTTGTTGGGTGATATTGTTTTCTTTTCTGAGTTATTGATCAAGAACTCTTAAGTGAATATTCTTTTGGACACACGGTATGGTCGGAAGCTGTTTCTTGTGGGTCATAAATAGCTAGATACAAGCTTTAACTTTATTGTTAAAAAAAAAAACATGTGGTTTCAGATATGGCATCTATTCTAAACTTAATGCTGATCTGAAACAAGCTTTAAAGTCATGCAAAAGAGAGAATATACCGTATGTAGCTTTCTCAAAATATGCTGTAAGACTTTTCTTCTTTCCTAGCCAGTGCTAAATTCTCCCAAAAATCCTTAGATGTTTACGTGACAAGACTTTCCACTATAGGTTCTTTCCTTGACTGTGAAACTTGAAGCTAAAGAAGTGAGCACAGAACCGGTGTTGGGTCAGATATCTAACCCGTCCGCAGCTGAAATGGTCCATGTTTCTGCCGTTCAACTCAGTGTGAAGGTTGAGGACCGTCTAAGTTCAGGCAGTGGTGAGAGTGTTGTTATGGATGAGGAAGGACCTCAGCTACTGGACAGTGGCGATTCTTACTTTCCAAGCAATGAGTACTCTGCATGCGTAGGCACCGTTTCGAAGGAGGATGATGGTAGTGATGATGGCCGGAGTTACTTCTCACATGTGTTTGTCGATGCAGACCAGCAGCAGCACGAGGAGCACTTGGGCTTTTGGGTGTGGCAATAAGTGGTTATTCAAATCTTCAAGCTACTTTATTGTTTATCTTTTGCCTCTACTGTCATATGCATTGTAATGGATAAGTAGGTACTCAAAAGGACTTATGGGTTAAAAAGAGAGGATAAAAATAATATGAAGATGTTATATGGACACCCATATAGATATATATATATATATATCTATATCTATATATATATATATATTAAAAAGGGGAAAAATAAAGAAGTGGGATCGGTGAGGCTCCGGAATGTGGGGCTAACTTTATGAATAAAATAGTACTTTGAGAAGTAAACTAACTGACTACTCGGCAGATGTTCTGATTATCAGTAGGTCTTGGAGTTTGGGTTCACAATCTGCAAGAATATAAATGAAGAACATCCTTCTATTGTTCGTTTCCCTGTCATGTTTTCCATTAGCTGAGCAGCAGAGAAATGTTTCCATGAGATTTAAAAAGACATTAAGAAACGATGAGTATTTGAAACTCTCCTCACATTCTACGCGAAAACAAAGGAACAGATCAATCAATTCAAATGTGTTGGTCTAACCTGGTTGATGAAGCAAGGGTGTAATTTGGTTACATCTTGAGCATCTTGGAACTAGAGGCTTCGAAATACTTCTAAAAAGGTTGATAGAATGAAGAGAATATAGTTGTACTAGATTTTATCAATTTGGCGATGTCATTTATGACAGATAATAGAAAAAAGGTGCTGGAGGAATAGACATTAAAAGTTTCTCATTTGTAAAAAGTTTGGAAGATTTGGCTCCAAGTGTTGGTAACAGAAAAAAATCAAATTTATTTTATGAAATGTTATTTAAAATGACTAAGATAATACTAAATAAATTACAATTCCAAAACATTTAATTCAAAGATACAATATTGATAGAACTTAATTCTTTAAATTCGAAAAATTAAAATTATTTTAGGTTCATGGGTTCCTCCCTCAACAAAATGCCAATAAAGTTGAACCAAAAAATTCATATTCAAGATAAATTTACGAGGAAGTAGGATTTCTTTAGTATTTATTCCAACATTAGAAATTAGTTAATTGATAAAAATACGTGCACTTGATGTCCCGCCCTAGAAATGGACCAAAGTCCTAATATCTTTGCTAGGTGGTGATTCAAACATAGATTATACATCTTACAGCCAAATCAATTTTGGAGCCGCTTTGTGATAATGGAACCAACATGCAAAAAGCATTCAAAAATCAATGCACCAACTGCGATATTTATTTTGTAAATGGCACATTGGTTCATCAATTCAAAAAACTATCATCACCGTTATAAATATGAAAATTTCTTTAATTATAATTAATGCCGTTATGAAAAAGTTTTCTTTTATATTATAATATTTTAAACTGTTTATTTAAGAACTAGTCATCAATAACTATATATTTATAAATATATTGATCAATGAAAACTAAACGATAAGAAGTAAACTATAGCTAGTAAACAGATCAAGTTATCCTACGTAATTTTGATCTTTTGATTACGAACAAACTGTTATCCCCTAGTTGAATCCGAAGAAGTATAACTCAAAACTAAAGTTAGTAAGGAAAAAAAATTATGCCAACTTAAAGAAGTAAATATGAGTATGAGACAATAGTCTAGCTTCATAATATATGGAGCCAGAGTACATTAATTAGTGATATTTTGCATGATTATGGCATGGGCATATAATTGGAAGTAATGGTATGTGTGGATAATTCTAGCAAGCAAATTGATCAATAGGAATGACCACATCTTTACGAGAATGGTTAACTACCCTCGGAGAAAACTTGGTTGACTTAGTTTCTTTGTGTTTCTTGTCAATGCCAAGTGTATTATATCCTGCCACAAATGTATGTCACATGCTTTATATGTTGCCATATGTCTTGGTACATGTGGTTTATTTATATATATATATATATATATATATATATATATACAGGAGAATGGTTTATGGAAGTATTTAGAAATATTTTTAATCAGTT
>NW_019014477.1:84001-94117 GCF_000150535.2 Carica papaya
AGACTTACCTCAATTTTGATTTCCCTAGTATACATATAAAACTCTGTTGGATCCTTCCTGAAACATGACCTAGAATCATATCTTTATTATCTAAACCAACCCGGAGCATGCCATTTTGAAATGGTTCAGTAATTAACCCTTCGATAATTACATATCCGATTTGACCTATAGACGAATAAGAACCCTCCAATAAATCTATTGAAATTGGCTCTATATCAATGGAATCTCATCATCTATACATACGAATTGGTATGGTATATTCATATCATAACATATAAACATGTATACTTTTATTTCTTTTTGTATGCACCATCTACATGAATGAACATTAAATCCAAAAAATTACTCTCTAAAATAAAGGAAAGCAACCAACACATGAATGAGCTAGAAGATCAACTATACCGTGTTCCACATGGATGCAAGCCCGAAATGTAATTTTACAAAATTCAAAGCTTCTAAAGTTCAATAACCAAAATATTCTATAAAAAAAGAGCTCAGGATCCAAGAGATTCTTATTTGATAGTATCAGTTGCACCATGTGTATCCAAGATCAAGAGCGAATGAAATAGTAATTCTTGGAAAGAAAGGATAACATAACAAATAAGCAAATAATGTGAGTACAAAGATGCAGGATGCAATAACATAAAGTGAATGCAATCCAATAAGAAAAGTATAGATAGATATTAGTGATTGAAACAATTAGATACCTGTTATATGACATCTCCGAGAGCAGGCTTCTTCCCTTTTTAAGAAAGCATGAACACCTTGGTCAAGCAACATTCATAGAAAGGAAATGCGATATAACATATGCATATATATCCTCATTTCAAACGCAAGAACCATCATTTTTGACTGACAGGAAATCAGACAGCATGGTTGATTTCCAATTGTAGAACCCACTAGTGATACTCAAATCAGCAGGAAAGATGGAGATATGGTTTGGCACTATTCAAATACAAAGAAAAAAAAAACCCTCCCTGCATTCTAGCTGTATAAACCCCCAGCGGAAATACAGTAATTTTGACTCCTCAACCTTTTTTTATCTGAAAAAACAAAACGTGAATTAAACACCATATACTATATATATGTATATATATGAATCTAGAGAGAGAGAGAGAGAGAGAGAGAGAGAGAGAGAAAGAGGAGAGGGATGCAAAAGGAATGAACTATTGCCTACACCTGCTTAGATTAAACTCATCTCCATTGTTTTTTGCTTTTTTCTCCTTTTTTAACTTTTTACATTAAATCATCCTGTATTTGTATATGAATATTGCTCTTCATGAGAAAATTTCTCTTTCATTCCTCCGTCTTTCCAAGGAACAAATGAAAAAGCTGCAACAGAAATCATTCCAAAACTGATTGTGATTCCACTTTATGAATATGTGTTTCATATCCCAAAAATCTGTAGTTCTAATAAGCTCCACAGCTGAATTCAGAATCCTAGTTAGCATGTCAGCTTCATCTATATACACACACAACGACCGCCAGGGCAGCATAATTATTATGCTCCAGTTTCTTCCAAAAAGTATCAAGGATTAATCTGAACCAATAGAAACTACAGTGTGCTTTTGATTCCAGAACAGTCATCGCATTTCCTATTCCCGTGACATGCACCTGTTAGGTGTTACTACCTTTCACAATCACAGTTACCAAGATTAATTTTGTCCACCTTAAGTGTCTGCATGAAGAATATGAAACCACCATTAGACCCTAAGATCATCCCTCTGGTTCCTTCCGTTTCTTACCAGACTTCCTAGTTCTGCACTTTTCCTGCATATCCATATGGGACAACAGCTTCTGATCTTGTATGCTGTTAGGCTTCAAATTATCAACTGGATCTAAATCAGACAAGACCTTCTCATAAATAATAGCGGCATCAAGAGAGTATATACGCAGAGCAAGGGCAGACACAGTTGAGATTTTAACAGCAGCTGACAGTGATGACCAGTACCACCATTCGTTCTTCAAATACTCCGTCTTAATCATGTCCTCCAACACAATGGTTGCCTGGACCATCTGAAAGAAGAGAAATTTTACTTAACAGTCTTGCCAATTCCATAAAGCAAAGGGCAGAACTGAGCCATGGAATTAATAGTGATAATAGCACATCAATTTTAAGTTTATCAGGGTTCCAATTAAACTCTCAATGCAAAAGAGAAAGTTGTTTGACAGGCGCCAAATCAACAAAATTGAGAAGGAACAAAGGAACAGCAGGTTGTGCCGTTTCTATCCAAGCAGCTTAGGCAGTAGGTTTTGTTTTAAGGTGATCCATGGAAAAGAACTCATACAAACATAATAACAATATGATCTTAACTACTTCTGTGATGAATAAGAAAATTTTGATTTGATGGGACTTTGATGTGCTAAGAACACAAAGAATAAGTAAAAGACCTGTACTAACCTCATATATAGTTGCTGCAGATTTAACAAATGCACGCCATGCCCATCTACGTTCCAAGTGTGCTTTTGATGGCTTTAAAGCTCGTTCCAGGAGCACAGCATCCATATCAAGCAGATTGAACTTGAGCTTCCTTGAAATCTGTGAAACTTTACCAACTAATTTCCTCAATGAAGTCTGGGGGACCACACAACAGCTACCAACTCCACGATCTAGAGAGACAAAATTCCTCTCTCTTTGTTCTGAGTATCCTAATATTGGCCCATTGGCTTTGATCAACTCACAAAAATTGTTCGAAGCTGTTCCTCTGAACGATTTATCAGATATGTTTTCATTACCTGCAGTGGTGAAACTCCTGTTCCCTAGTGAGAAAGCCACCTCATCAGCCCTGCGATCATCCCCTGTAACACCTTTCTCCTTCTGGTGAGCCATTAACGTAAGAGCAGAATCACTAAGAAAAGGAGATAAAGATGGAATAAATGATGGAATTCCAGCTGAACCAATAAGACCTATCTCCTGCACCAATTCTTTGTTAGAGTCCTTTGTAAGAAATTTTGAACAGATATCTTCAAAATCATATGGACAGGGTGACACTTCTCTTTGAAATTTTATCAGCCGAGAGCTAAGCTCAGAACATCTATTCTTAGAAGATTCCACTATGTCCTCAATGTTACACTCCTCCCAAGAAGTACCAGTTCTCAAATTTATCTTTCCTTTAAAAGACTCCCCAATTTCCTTCCTTTTCTCCTTCGTCGGACCTGGAGTGCACCCACCATCATTATGCTCCTCAAATTCAGCATCATTTGAAAAGGTCTTGTGGCACAAGAGGCAATGGCTTCTGGAAGGCAAGATTGGCTCTAAGCATTCACATCTATACATTTTCTCTTCATTGGTTATTCTTGCCTTTTTACCTTGCCTCTTCAGGGTGTCAGTTTCTAGCTCAAAGCAGGGACCATACCTCTTTTCCAGCAACAAGGCAGCTTTGGTTACAACATATCTAGAAGTAGTTTTCTCATTATTGCCACTCATAGTCAGAGCAGTTTGGTTCTGAATGCGAAGGTCATTTCTGACCTGTTGAGAGTCCCAGAACCTTAGCTTTTGCCAGTTCAGGATTGATTCTTTTAATTCTCTTTCCTTTGGATCATTATCATCCAACCAGTGCATAAGCTCTTCAACATCTCTATCAGTTTGGTAGGAAGTCCACGATGAATATGTGGGCATAGAACTTTTCATACTATATAGAAATGGGCAGGGAGCATCTGACCCTAGCAAAGTTGAACTGGCATTGGTGTGTAAAGGACTCTGTATGCCTGAACATCTGTGTCCCTGATCTCCAAGTCGCAAAGCTTTTTTTTTTTGCTTGACAGCCAAACTTCCATCAACAATAATATGAGGATGCCCACCAGGCATAGTAGAAATCCAATACAATCGACCACCAGAATCACTACCCAAAAACTCTCGGCGCACAGATAGACTCGAAAGCTGTGATTCAAAACTGCTAATTGACTCCTGGAGATGCAGAATGTCATTCTTAATGGTTTTCAATTCAGTGTTGTCCACTTGTGATTCATTTGTAGCAAGAGAAGGCACATCATTAGGTGCAGAGGTTACATTATTTCCAGTATATTCTTGCAAGCCACCTTGGATATCCATTTCGCTGCCTGAACCATCAACTTTTGGAGGCAAAGAATTTGATAAGGTGGACTCATTAAGTCTGGATGATTTATCATGATTTGAAGAAGGATCTTTAGTATCACCAACAGAAGCATTGGCAACTTGTAATTTGCACCCACTATCCGAAGTAGTGTTGTCGATGTTCTTATCACAAGCAAGAATCTTCTCGCCAACAGGAAGCTGTTTACTGAAACCATTACGACTCATTCTATCTCGGTCACTCTCCCGTATGGGTGGATCAGCAGCATGCCCTTCATTTAAACCAATTTCTCCAGCTGCTTTTAGCACATTTGTCTCAGCCTTGGCAACTCTTGATGCAAGGAAGTCTTCCCGAGACTTCAGGTTCTTCCACTCTGCAATGGATGATCGCAATTTCTGCTGCAACTCGGCATTTGTTTCAGCGCACTGCTCAAGGTGTTGACGAACAAGAGCTGAGTTAAGTAGTTCATCACATAGAAACTTAAGCAGGAAGGTCCTCTGCACCCACATCAAAGGCAAGATATAGTAAGAATATTAGTGGAAACAGCAACAGACAATAGGTTATCAGAAAGAAGACAATAACTTCAAACCGAACAGACAGCCATCACCATTTTAAAGTTGCTAGGAAGTCACCTGAAAGCTACATAAAATCTTCTATAAATATAACATATTTCAAATGTATCAATGTTTCAAGACTTCATAAAAATATAGATGGCGTCTTTAGTCTCAGAAAATTACTTTCAGGTTCTATTTTAGGAAAATCAGAAAAATTATATGTTTTCTGATTTGGGAAGGAAGTTTCTTTCTTTTTTTCTCTCTTCCATTTCTCTTTGTTTGGAAGAGATAGAAAGAATAAAACTCTTCTGTTTCATCAAACTAAACAAGTTTTTATTTGTTTCCAAAAAGACAGTATAATGTTCAAATAGGAAAATCTCCTGCAACTTAAACAGTCCATGAACTTCTTCAAATATCTCTATCATATGGACGCTCCGAGTCTTTCCCATTCAAAAATCTCAGCCTAAGCAGCAGAGGTTCTAAGTCAACTTAAGTTGGTTGAGACAAGACAAACAAAGAACTAGTTGCATATAAGCACAAGCACATTAAAGGAGAACAAAAAAACTTAAAAAGTGAAAAAATAATCTCAGAGCAAAAAAATAATCTCATTAGAATATCATCCCCTCAAATCATACTCCACAGAAGGTCCAATATTAAATTTAATTATTCTTTTAACTCTTCAAAATTTAAAATTTATCACAACAAGCATTTTGGAAGCACATCAATAACAAATCAGTGGTCACATGGGGGAAGAACTAATGGTATTGTGGTATTTCTGCTGTGAATAATCAAAGTCCTTTATCCTTTTAGCATTTCTTTTATTATTATTATTATTATTACTACTACTACTACTACTATTATTATTATTATTTTGAGTTACTTGGCATCAACGGAATAAAAAGGCTCTTGACATCATTATCTCTCTATTTTAATAAAATTAGAGACCTTTGGTTTTAGACCCTGAATATTTTATTCCAATAGTCATCCTCTCAGTAACAGGGAGGACCTATGAGACCTTGTATATATTATGGCCAATACCTTCTGGCAAATAATTCTCGTGTACCTTGTGATTCCATAATCGATACATGTTTTTATTTCTAATAAAACAAAGGATGAGAGAATCTGAGATCAAAAAGTACAGAAAGTAAAGATAGAATAGCGCTGCTTGCAGAAACATTTTTGGGCACCAAGAATTCCCATGACCAAAATACTTTGCAATCAACTAATTTTGCATCCAGTACAACCAGAACCTCAAGAGAAAGGAAACAACAGAAGAGGCAAATCTCAGTTCATCATCAGGAAAGGCAAGCTAAGGTGTTCAATGATGATGCAGTTCAAGATAGAAGCCCCCATCTCCAACACAATTTGAAACCAAAAACATTATATAGTAAGCAGATTTTGGCAGCCACTAAATTTGCAGAACGAACATCAATGATGACTGTAAATACTTTCTCCGAGTTACATCCTCTCACTAACAGAGAGGATCTAGGAGAACTTATACATATTTTGGCCAATATTTTCTTGCAAATAATTCTCTTGTACCTTGTGATCTGTGAATTATACATACATTTATTTTTTAATAAAAGAAAGACAGATTATTGAAGGTTAAAAAGCCCAAAAACTAAAGACAGAATGGCCCTGCTTACAGAAACATTTTGATCGGGCATGACAAATCCTGTGACTAAACTCCCTGGAATCAACTAAATTTAAAATTCAGTAAAACCAGAACCTCACAAGAAAAGAAATGACAGAAGAGACAATCTCTGTTTACCATCAAAAAAAGGTACGTTGATCAGGTGCTCAATGATGACAATTGTTAGTTTGAGAGAGATCCTGTTTCCAGCACCATTAACGCTATAAGCAGTATATAATAAACAGATGTTTGAGGCCAATAGTTTTGCGCAATGAATAGAAGTAATGACCACCCAAATCTCCCTTGCCATCTTTTAAAAGTTAATTGTCTGAATGACCTTAACAAGGTAGCTTGGTATATCTGTTATGTCTCCATATTTCAATTTTTATAATGGTTATAATGCAACACATCCTGAATAATCAGTTACACATACAGGGAAAAAAGCAATAAAATAGAGACAACCATAATCATTTAAAGAAATGATCTAGATCTTTTCCATTTACAACAGCAGTAGCTTTTGTAAAGCTTTGTAAAGATGCTTTAAAAGAAAGAATTCTGTAATTATGAAATGATATAAAGTTTGATGCATGGAGATGATGATATAGTCCATGACAAGAGGAGATAATGTAGACTCTAACTTTTAACATCAAGCAACTAGAAAAAATGAGAAAGAATAGCAAGCAAACCTCCTGTACGCTAAACTCCCAGTATTCTTTCTCTTCCAGCATAGCTTCCATATGTGCAAGTGTCTCCAAATAGACACAGGTAATTTCTCCTTGGTATTTTTTACCTCGGCGATGGCTTATTACTTTAGAACATTCAGATGCATCTTGAGCCACATGTTTACCAATAACACAAGATGGACAATACCAATTTCCTTCAGGTATTCGTGCAAGTGGAGGACTCAAACAGTATGTGTGATACTCAGCATCGCAGGTATCACATAGAAGAACACTATCATCATCTTTATCAATTCCACAAACTTTGCAAACCCCTTCATCCCAAGGAGCCTTGGGGATTTCCTTTGTTGAAGCAAGAATACCTTTTATTTCCTTCCTTGTCTCAGCATTCAGGCTTTCTGATCTAGAGTATTCGACAAATTTCTTAACAAGCATGATAACCTGCAAAGGAGAAGTTTTAAACATCTAGACGTGTAAGAAAATGAGCAATATCAATTGCGGTTACTGCACTAAACAAGAATCCAGAGAAACAAAGAGAACAAGAAAGGGAGGTCAACACACACCATTCATGAACATAAATATTCACTGAATTAAAACCAAGGACGCAGCACAAATTTATGACTCAGCAGTCAAGATATGATCCACAAAAAAAAAAGAACAGGTCAATAAATAAATATTCTAATTTGTTAAAAATGAAGTGGCAGGAACTAGATTCATATCATAGTTTGACTACAGATTACAGTAGAGATGCAACCCAACTTAAGAAATTTATCGAAAAAGATCATGCATATCAATTTCTAACATGACTAAATCCCAAATACGATCAAGTACCAGTCCAGATCTTAGGAAAAGAGGAAATGTTAGTACTCAATGAAACAATTTTTATTGTAACAGAAGAAAAGAGTAGAAGAAAGGTCATACTAGAACCTCGCTCCATCGATAGTTTAGTCATGATCTCAAGAAGCTCCAGACCTCACCAGCAAGCAAAGGAGGTCAATCACTCTGAGAACTCAACTCTAAGAACAGATAGCAGGGATAATTTCTAGTGTACGTTTTGCAAAAAGTCCAAATACAACAAAAAAAAGTGTTGGAAATTATATGGAAAGCTCAGTACTTCCAACAAAAATTTGGGATACAAAAATACCTCATAGAAAATTCCCCAACAGGTTCATCTGGCTAGCCAACAAAAAGGACCTACTGATCTCACTACTTTCAAGACCAAGATTGAACGACTACAGAGTCGATCAAAGTATCTTGAGACGCCTACAAGTACAAGTGTAATAAAAGACTTAAGAATCCTTTCTTTTTCATACGATTTGAATGCCTCAGCTATACATTTGGCAAATTTTTGGATGTTAAACTCAGAAAACACAAATCATATGACCAATATTTCTAAACATTTTCGCATATGCGATCCATATTCAAGCAACAAGAAGATTGTTATTGCAGATGGTCCAACTATCTTTTGTGTTACATATTCTCAAACTATGCATTAATTTTGTGTCAATCAATAGATTATTATAAGATTTAAACTGTAAAATAACATTTGACTCTCCTTATTATAACTTTCAGGACCAAAATTCGGAAAAGATGATTAGAGGTACCGAAACCAGGTATAAATTCTACTACTTGGATGCACCTAAAGGATTCTTCTCTACTACCACTATCGACCCCATACACAAAAATTAGCTCCACCATAAGAGACTTGAGAACCAAATATTCTTCATTTTGAAGGTTATGTTTCTCTTATTGTTAAAAATTTAAAATATGAAAATTTATACTATAATATCTATGACTTTGCAAAACATAAATGTTAACCACATTTCTTATTACTAACAAAAGAAATTCAATTTCATTTTCATTATTTCACATAATATTTAGAGACCAACCTACATACCTAATATTCTAGAGCTCGATGATTTCTATCATTTATTGACAATTGTACTATACTTACCTAATTGTTTTACTCAAAATTCTGCAACATGATAAAAACTCAATTTGGAACTTCTATAAAAAAATCTCATACTGACAATGCCAAATATTTTTTCAATCACACACTTTTATCATTCTTTCATCATGAACGAATTCTTTATGAATCATCTTGCATTCACACTCCACAATAAAAGGGAGTAGCAAAATGCAAAAATAGTCACCTTTGAACTACCACCACTTGACTTGAAAAGTATTCTCAAAATACTTCAACACTTTTACCCAATAGTAAGTGTCATAAACCATTTGATTCCTCGGATATCTAAATGTGTTACCTTTGCTCATATTCATTCCCACTAAGAAGAAAAACTAAATCTTCGGACTCTGAAATATGTACTTGTGGGGTATTCTTTCTCTAAAAAAAGGTACAAATATTACTATCTATCCAACTAAAAATTCTATGTATTTATGAACGTCATCTTTGTTAAATAGGAATCGTATTTCTTTATCTCAAAAAAGAAAAAGAATCATATTGCAACCCCTCTTATCTCTCGGGGGAGCCTATATTGGAAGATAAGAATACAGAATTCTTATCAGACTTTAACTTACTACCTTTGTCACACAAGTTAAAACTATCACCATAAGAAAAGGTTTATAACAAACCAAAAAATTCATCACCCCAGAAATGTACATGAAGCAACCACCTAGGTTTGTTACTTAGGGGGAGTACGAAAAAATATATCATTTGAAGAAATCTTTGTATGACCTGAAGCAAATTCCCTGTGCGTGATTTGGCAAGTTTAATGAGGCAGTCTGTGAGTTCAGATTGAAGAAGGGCAAGTGTGATCATTCAGTTTTCTATAGACAATCAACAGTTGTTATTATACTTTTTATTGTTTATATTGATGATATTGTGACTATAAAAAATGACCACGCAGGAATATCTTCTCTCAAGTTATTTTTTCATACCAAGTTTAATACCAAAGACTTAAAACAGAGAAAATACTATTTGAAGATTGAAGTAACAAGAAGCAAGGAATTATATTGTCTCAGAAAAAATATGTATTTGATCTACTTGTAAAAACAGGAAAGCTGGCAGCTAAGTCATGCAATGCACCAATGGCATCAAATGTACATTTTATAAAAGATTATGGTAATCTCCTTGATGATCCAAGAAAATACAATCGACTAGTTGGGATATTGAATTACCTCATTACGACTCGTCCACACATTACATACCATGTCAGTGTTATTAGTCAGTTTATGTC
>NW_019014477.1:95302-107268 GCF_000150535.2 Carica papaya
AATTGATAAAACGTCACAAAGATTTATCTTAATAAATTGAATCAATTTCCATTCAACAAGAAAGATGAAGAAACCTAATTAGTTGAAAACTAAAACTTCATAGTTTTATTATTCTCAAACTTTATTCCTTACAATTGTGAATTGAAAACTTATTTATAGTGTAGATCATATGCATTACAAATAAATAAATCTCCTAAACTAATGGAAGAAATTACAAGAAAGTTAAATATCGACTTGAATGAGAAAATAATAAAAATTAAGAAGATTTTGACTATAATAGACTATATAGGATATTCTCTTTTTAAATGATAATATTTTGATTAATTGTAGATGAATTAGGAAAAATAAATATAATTAATTAAGGTTGGTCATTAAAGGAGGAAAGAGGTCACCCATATCTTTCCTAAACCATAAGATTTAGTTATTTAAGTAATGAAATTTGAATTTCTCTTCCTTTAAGATGTCATATGGTTTAAAAAGAAGTCTTCCCTCTGAGTTAATTCTCCCTTTAAAGAAATTTTTTTCCCTCTTCTTGCTCACATCACGTATATAGATATTCTTCTTACAAAACCCCTCCCAAGCAATTAACTCACATCTCACTAAACCCGCCATAGCCCAGTTAATACCCATAAGATCATAGATTAAAGTTCACAAGACATTGAAAATAATGTTGGAAATATTACCAAGAAGGTAAAAGGTCAAAACTCGTTATTTCGATCGAAGAAGAGATCACAATTTCTTCCTCAATAAGTTTAACTCAATTGAAAAGCACTTCAACTAGTATGGCAAGCTACATGCACAAAAGGTTAGATTTGCCAAAATAAAGATAATTGCCCGTAAAATATGGCAATATAGTATAGATGAGAATTTAACAAGGAGACAACAATAAATTGAAACATGGTATAAGATGAAATCTTCATGACAAGTATTTACATCTTAACTAAACTTCGTAATGAAGCTTATACTTTAATTCAAGGCAATATGTCAATAAATGAGCACAAACAAAAGTTTTAAGAATTAAAAAATAAAAGTCAGTTGATAAAAGATGATAGTCAAGTAGCACCTCGACTAAATGTAGGATTAAGAGCATTAAAAGAGAGTTAATTTGCAACTTCCTGCAACCATAGCTGACAAATACCAAGCTACCCTCAAAGCAGAAGATATTTGAAATATCTAATTATATGAAACATCAACTTTCCCAAACATGGAACCCGCTATTAAGGATATTTTGAATCAAAAAGTCAGCTGAAACATAGATCAAATATAAATTTCTGTGACTCCTAAAAGCAAAGAAATTGTTTGCTTTATGTGCAAACAGACTGGACACATGGATTATGAATACCCAAAGAAGAATACCTTGCAAGTTGGAATGAAACAAGGAATAAATGCAACGAAAAGATGACTGTTATGTATCCTATGAGGATGACAATTTAGCTCCAAGTTGAACAAGTAAATACATCTCTTTTTTTTTTGTATAAGGTGCATATCGACAAACATTAAAATGGACAAGCAAGAAAAACCACATGTCCCTATTTGCTCAAGATCTTTCCCCAGAAGACAACTTTATTAAAGTTCCATGCATGCAAAACTTGACACACCAATTGGCCAATTTGTTGATTTCATCCTCCTGCCAAAATCTCATACTCCTAAGCAATAGTTTTTTTCTATTTTTTTGGGTATTAAAGAGAATGGCCAAGCACAAACTTTACTAAATTTCCATGGGAAGCTTGAAGATCTATGTTTTACATAATTTACCACTTCAAAACTCATGGTTCGGTGAACAGTAAGTTAATGGCTTGGGAGGGACTTTGTCAGAAGAACGGCTTTTTTCGGCTAATTCCGCTGTCCATTCTCCAGGTCATTTGGAAGGAAATTAACAATAAAGCTTCTAAGGGAGAAAAGATAATTGTCAATATCAAAAATAAATGGTTTCATTATTTTGATTCCGTTATTTTGATATATAAACTTGATAGAATTGAAGATTTTGGGACCACTGTAGATAAACTTATTGATATGTAAATCTTTTGTAAATAGATAGTGGCCCCTTGGTACCAATACTCAATATACATCTTACACTTTTATTTAAAATAAAAAAAAAGAACCTCACGGTTGAGTTTTCTCTAACGCTAGGAGAATGATCTTGAATGACTTATCTTTAAACTACTTAAATAGATTAGTAATTATAACTCTATTAAGTACAAAACTACTGTACTACTTAAGAGTATTATTACAATTTTAGTGACTTTAGAATTTTGTTATTATAAGTATTTAGTTTTCCTATTTGTATTAGTAGTATTATTTGTTGACTCTTTTAACCTTAATACTTCTAGTCTAATTCTATTTAGTAAATGTTACTTAAGAAATACTAAGAACATTAATATTGTTAGTCTAATCCTATAAATATCTTCATAATTTCACTTCTTATGACAAGCTTCAGTTAGTCAATAAAATACTTCGGGAGTTTTTCAATTTTCTAATTGTTTGATGTGATCAAACCCTTAAGTGTGCACTTTAGGACTTTTTATATGTAATATCAAAGAAACCCTAAGTGTAATGTCCAGGGTTTTCTTCCCAAATCCTAAATAAGCAAATTAACTATAATTCGTCCTAAATCATTCATAGCAAAATAAGTCCAACAAGGATCTACTTTAACTCATTTCATTAGCCACTCTATGGGTTATTCCAGAAGGAAGAAGTAGAAGGAATGTCTTTAAGGTAGTTGCCTGGTCACAACAGTGGTTCTAAACCTTCTCTATTTCCTTTACAGAACATCCTCCCCCTTGGTGGAGAGCATATCGGGAACATCATTCATGTTTTGACTTCTAACATTTTGTAGTTTGCTTTTCATAAAGGTTGGCACCGCTTGATGCCCTGTTTATAATAATTCCTTTTTACATCAAAAAGAAAATATTATGTATTATTAACCTTTAACAGTTCAGAATTAGATTTCACAATATTCACTGGAGAGAGAGGATGAGAATGTTTACAAACCTCAGCTTCATATAACGATTCAAAATTTTGGGATAATGTCTCAGCCAATTCAATAAAATCAGGCTGATCAGCATAAGCAGTGCGTACATTATTCCACAACTGCCACGTGGAAGAAACTTATTAGTTAACATTATTAGCTAATATATTTAAATAATTACATCAACTTCAGACAGTAAGAGAAGCATGCAGTCAAGGCCATGACAATCATTAATATGATGCAAGGAAAGAGTTACCATGCATGCAAGATTAGCTTAAGAAAATAGAATTTCTAACAGATGTAACAGGTGATAAAGAATGAATTATACCCAAATTTCTAGCTTAACCGAAAGCTGATCATTAAAGAAACTCAGTACAAAGAAGAGGATGAGAAATTTGAGGAATCATAACAACAAAAAACAGAAAGCAGATTCACTACCTGTACGGTCTTCCTGTAAATTGTAATAAGAGTAAATTTCCTTGTCAATTTTAACAATCACACAACATAGAGAATGATAGTTGAGGGCTATAAAATCCAAGGAGGCCTCATACAGTTCTAATTATGTCAAGAAACAGGAACAGGAAATAGAAGATATCAATTTTATTAAAGAAAATGCAAATTAGATTAAATGGTATAAGGGTAATTAATTGTAATTAATTATCTATTTCTTTTTTTATCCTAGAAAAGCTGTATATATAAAGTTGTTATATTCAATTAAATGCATATCAACCATTCTTAATATGGCATCAAAGCTTGAAGTTAAAAAAACCCTTAAACTCTCTTCGGTATTCATTCCAAAATAAAGAAATCCTAAAAGGGGCCAGCCTTCATTGCCAATAACCACAACCCTAGCTGTCAGCTACCTCAAACTGGCCTTCATTTCCCAATCCAGGTCCAGCTCCTCAACCACGGCCCAGCTGCACAACTAATCCCTATTGGCATGCAGCCTAGCTGCAACCGCCCTGCAGTTGCACAACCAGAATAGTTCCAACCCAGTTGCACAGCCACCATCTGCGCATTCGTCAGCTCACAGTTTGCCCAGACGCGCAGATCTAGCTACAGAGCTCCTCTGTGTGCGACCCTGACGTGGTTGCAAATTTGTCTGCCCCAATCTGCCTGCACGTCGCTCCTCTTCACACTGCTCATACAACTGTCAATTTTGTCAGTCCGAATTTGTTTGTCTAGCACAACTGCCACTCTCTTCTGTAGTGTTTGTAATCGTCTGTCTAGGGAAACAGTGTATCTTCTGCTACTCCTAGCACAGCCAACTGGGAGCAAGCCCAATCTGTCTGCACAGCATAACCAGTCTATCTATTCTTAGTGGCTTCCTCGCCCAAACACACACAGCCACCCATCCTCCTACTAAAATCCTTCTTGTAATTTTTTTTCTTCCCATAATTGGCATAAAACTCTTAAAGGATGTTGGAGATAACATCCAAAAATACTAAAACACATTTCCACATAGGGAATACCACCAGCGAATTTCAGCCAATTCTGACAGCCTGTCGCTTTACAGGAAAAGATTATTTGAGTTTATCTCAGTTAATCCAGATCACTCACAAGGGAAAGGGGAAGCTCAGTCATCTTCTGAGTACTGAACCAAAGCCCAGAGACCCCACATTCGATACTTGGAACAGAGAGGATTCTATGATTATGGCATGGCTCTGAACTCCATGGCTCCAACAATCAACCAGACTGTAATTTTCCTACCAACAACAAAGACAGTGTGGGATGCAATTGGCTAAATTTACTCAAAAATCACGGACTCCCCATATATTTATGATCTGACTGTCAAGACATGGTCCATCAAACAATAGCATAGGTCAGTTAATGAATACTCTAACATTTTAAAAAATTAGTGGCAGAAACTAGATTAGTGCCACAGTCTAACGATGGATTGCAGTAGAGATGCAGCTCATCTCAAGAAGGATGTAGAAAAGGCCATGTATATCAATTTCTAGCAGGACTAAATCCTGAAAATGATCAATTACAAATCCAAATTTTCAAAAAAAAGGAAATCCTATTAATCAATGAGGTAATTTCCATTCAACAGAAGAGCGGAATGCTAGAACTCACTTCACTGATACTTCAACCCTGATCTCATGAGGTTCCAGATCTCACCAACAAACAAAGTGAATCATTCTAAAAACTCAGCTCCGAGAACAGATGATAGGGACAACTTTTGGTATACTTTTTACAAAAAGCACAGATACACTAAAGAAAAATTTAGAAATTGCACAATTAAGCCTAATACCTCAAGCAAATAGTGGGGAAACAAAACTATCTTATGAAAGATTCTTAAACAAGATCATATGGCTAACCAACAGGAAGAAAAAACATCTACCAATCTCACTGCTTTCAAAGCTGAAATTGAAACATTGCAAAGTCAATTGGAGGACCTTGAAAAACCAACATATACAAGGGCAATAAGACACTCAAGTATGCTTTCCTTTTCACACGGTTTAAATGTCTTAGATAAAACATTTAAAAATTCTTAGATTATAAACTCAACAGCCACAGGTTACATGATCAAGACTTCCAACATTTTCATACATATGTTTCATGTCCAAGTAATCAAAAAATTGTCACTTGCAGATAGTTCTCTCAATATTATTATAGGCAAAGGCAACATTAAACTTAATCCTACTCAATTCCTAGAAAATATGTCACATGTGCCCAAAATATGTACTAATTTTTTATCGGTCAATAAGTTATCACAAGATATGAACTTGAAGTAACATTTGCTTTTTTCACTATAACTTTCAGGACTAGAACTTGGAAAAGATAATTGGACCTGCTGAAACTAGAAATAGACTCTACTACTTGAATGCACTAAGGGGATCCTTCTCTACTGCTAGTATCGACCATACACACAAGTTCTGCCTCTACAATAAAGACTTAGGCACTCATTCTTTTCTATTTTAGAGGTTAGTTTCTCCTATTATTTAAGACTTCACAATATAGAAATTTAATTGCAGCATCCATTAATTCGTTAAATATAAGCGTGTAACATTTCTCATTAGTAATAAAGAATTTTAGTTCCTCTTTCATTAATCCACAATGATATTTACGAACTGAGACACATCAAATATTTCTTAGGCTAACTTATGTCATTTATCGACGATTGTACTAAACTCAGCTTGATCTTATTACTCAAAGCCAAAAATCTTATATTAGTCACATCATATCTCAATTCTGCAACATGATAAAAACTCAATTTGCCACTATCATAAAAAGCTTATGCACCGAAAGCACCAAAGTTTTTAATCACACAGTCTCATCATTTTTTCACCTGGAAAGGATTCTTCATGAATCATCTTGCGTCCATACTTCACAACAAATGGGGTAACGAAACACAAGAATAATCATCTTCTGGCCATCACCAGAGGTTTTCTTTTTCAAAACCACATCCCAAAACAATATTGGAACAAAGTCATTCTTACAGCCACTTATCATTAACTGCCTTCCCTCCAGCGTTTTTAACTTCAAATGTTCTCTTGATAAACTCTCCAAGTTTTACCCAACAGTCAGTGTTACAAACTAACTGATCTCTTGAATATTTGAGTGTGTTGCTCTTATTCATATTTATTCCCATCAAAAGAGGAAAACTTGATCTCGAGACCCTGAAATATGTATTTGTGGAGTACTTCTCCTCTCAAAAGGAATACAAATGTCACCACCTGTCCATCCAAAAATTCTATGTATTCATAAGTGTCACTTTTATTGAACAAGAATCTTACTTCGCAACCTTATCCCTAACTGATCTCTTGAATATTTGAGTGTGTTGCTCTTGTTCATATTTATTCCCATCAAACGAGGAAAACTTGATCTCGAGACCCTTAAATATGTATTTGTGGAGTACTTCTCCTCTCAAAAGGAATACAAATGTCACCACCTGTCCATCCAAAAATTCTATGTATCCATAAGTGTCACTTTTATTGAACAAGAATCTTACTTCGCAACCTTATCCCTAAGGGGAGCATATATTAAAAAATAAGAATACAAAGTTTATTGACAGATTTTATCCCACCACCTTTGCCACACACCATAATATCATCACCACAAGAAAGCCCTCAGAACCCTCAAAAAAATTCACCCACTCTAGAAACCATACCAGACCCTAAGTTAACTCAAATGTATACAAGGAGAAAGATTCCAAGCTTCAAGCCTAAGTCAGTCCAAGCATCCAACCTTGATTCTAGAACTAAGTTAAGTCTTATAAAATCTATACAATCTAATAATGATGTATCTATTGCAATTTGTAAAGGTATCAGGGAATGCATTAAACATCCTCTTTTATCCGATCTTACAGTCTGTGTCATTTGACAAGTATTAATCAATCTATAAAAAAATTTTCACAAATTTAAATACTGAGTCTATTTCTAATACAGCACCTGAGGCATTATCAAAAAGCAAAAATGTTATGAATATAGAAAATGTAGGCACTAAGAGAAAAAAAAAATTAGACATAGGAAATGGTAGATCTACTCAAAGGAAAGAAACTGGTGGGATACAAATGGGTATTCTATAAATATATAAATGAAGATAAAAATACATATCTTGTGGAAAAGAGAAAAATGTTGTGAACATTTCTATCCCACCAGTTTCTGCAGGCATTAAAACGAACCAGACATTGACAATGGTAGATCTACTCAAAGGAAAGAAACTGGTGAGATACACATTGGTATTCCCAATCAAAGATAAGGCAAATGAAACAATCGAGAGATATATACAGACTTATAGGATAGACTACTAGGAAACATTGCATCAGTAGTAAAGATGAACATTGTCATTAACTGCTCACTTTGATTGACAACATCAATAATTTGATGTGAAAAATGTCTTCTTATATGAAGACTTAGAAGAAGAAATCTGCATGGATATCTAACAAGGCTTTGACAAAGAAGCAGGAACGAATAAGGTATGCAAAATGAAGAAAGCAGTGTATACACTTAAGCAATCGCCAAGAGCATGCATTGACAAGTCAACCAAGGTAATGATAAGCCTGAAATTCAAGCAACCTCAAGTAAATCATACTTTATATATCAAAAACTAAGAGACAAGGGGAAGTTACAATTCTTCTAATATACAATGATGACATTATCATAACAAAATATGATAATAAAGAAAAGTTGATACTAAAACAGTATCTGGTAAGGGAATTTGAAATCAAAAAAAAAAAAATAGGTAAGTTGAAGTATTTCCTTGGATTCGAATCCACCCGCTCAAAATTTGAGATCTTCATTTCTCAGTAGAAATACATTCTTGACTACTGAGAGATATTGACAAGTTAGCAGGTAAATTAGTTCGCACTCCTATTGATCCTAATCATAAATTAAAAATAACATAAGAAAATACACCAATAAATAAAGAATTATGTCAAAGATTAGTTTGAGATTAATATATCTATTCCACATGAGAACAAACATTACCTATGCAGTGAGTATTATAAGTCAGTTCATGCACAGCCTGAAAGAAGTGTACTTACAAGTAGCCTATAGAATATCCTAATATCTAAAAAGGTCTCCTAAAAAAGAAATCACATTCAAGAAGAGTGATAGATTGCTTCTAAAAGGTTATAAAAGAAGTGTACTTACAAGTAGACTACAGAGTATCGTAAGATCTAAAATGGTCTCCTAAAAAAGAAATCACATTCAAGAAGAGTGATAGATTGCTTCTAAAAAGTTATAAAGATGCAGATTATGCAGGGTACTATAACTTCCTTGAGGGCAAACTAATTAATTAGAGAAGTAGGAAGCAAAATATAACTACTAGATCAAGCGCATAATTGGAATTCCAAGTAATGGTACAAGGGATATACAAACTATTATAGGTAAAAATATATTTAGAAGATAAAACAATTAAGTGGGAAAGTCTCATACGCCTATACTGTGACAACAAGTCAGCCATAAACATAACGCACAATTCGAATAAGACGACCGGACAAAAGATATCGAAATTGATAGATATTTTATTAAAGAAAAACTTAGCAGTGGCCTAATATGTACCACATAAATACCCCTACTAATTCACAACTAACAGATATGTTGACTAAAGACTTGAGTAATCCAGCATTTCAAGCTCTTATTGGCAAGCTAGGATGGATAACATTTATCTCTCACCTTGATAAGAGTGTTAAAGAAAGTACAAATTAGGTTAAAAGGTAAGAATAAAATATATCCTATGTAATTAATTATAATTAATTGTTTATTTCCTTTTCTATTCTATAAAATCTATATATATAGGGTTGTAATATTCAATAAAATATATATCAACTATTCTTAATAGATTCTATGATTGAACATAGAAATTAACACCAAATAAATCTTTTCAAATATGACATGCATGTATGAGCTAAATTTCACAAGAAACATGAAGTTCCAAATATGGCAATATATGAATGAGTTGTATCGCACCGCAAACAAATGCCACGATTAATATGAAGTAGGTAAATCTAGGCACATGAGATGCATAAACAACCTAAACAACCCGATGATGGAATCAGACTACAGTCTCATGGAAGGACATATGAGAACTCTCTAATTTAATCATTGCTATCCAGGTGAGTACACAATCGTATCATTAACCTCAAGAAGTACATTTGGAAGCTTAATGTGTCACCCAAGATTGCCTTCTATTCCTGAAAGGCATGTGCAATGGAGGATTCTCGCCATTGGTAATCTTAGGAAAAGAAGCAAGATTTTGGTTAATGGGTGCTAATGTGCAAGAGTGTAGTTGTGACACCACGTAATCTTCTTTTGTGGTCTCCTTTCTCCCATAGCCTTCCAAGTGATCTTCTTTTGAGGCATCCTTTCTCCCATAGCCTTCATTACACTACTGTTGAGTTTCTTGGCTTGAATTATATAATAGCCAATTCCATTACTAATGATATTTGGGCTTGGCAGGGTATCTTGTTCTTGTGGTCATAAGAGGAGAAAAGAAACTTTATTCTCTTATCCCCTAGCTCCTTTGTGGGCCATATTGAAGAGAGTGATAGAAGGCCTTCAAGGGTATTGTCATTCCAATTTAGACTTAGGATTCTTGGTTCTGAACTCTTTGTTTTGTCATTTAGGATTATCCTCTTTATTTCAAAGAAAAATTAGGATTATCCTCTTACTTGGATAACGATCCTGGACATTCTCATAGACATTTCGAAAATTTTGTAAATGGATGGCAATGCCTTGCTGCCATCAATATAAGTCCTCTTTTCCTATCAGAAAAAATGATACTATCATTAAATAACCAGTTGCAATATAATTCATCCATACTTCAAAAATAAATACAGCAAAAATTATATATTCACATTGACGCATTTAAAGCAAACAGGTAAGTTATGGCACACATGAAAAATAACTAAAAGTAGAACCAAAGAAATAGACATGCCAAGTAAAGAAAACAGTAAAAAATCAGACCTCCCGAACATCCTCAAGAAAAGCTTCATGTGATCCACCATAGGCACCAACAGCCAACCTCAAATCAATAGTCCTAAAATCAAAGGTCGAGAAACCATGGCAGGAGATCCAAGAAGCCCTTCATCATCATTATCACTGGAATTCATGAGCTTCCTTCCAAGTAAGTTGCAGAAAACTTTTGCATCGTCAGCAGCAGCAGAACGACGTAATACAATACGACATTGTTTCATAATTATATCAGAAATGGGTATCACAATCTTCTTTTTACTTCCTTTGTCGGGCTTTTGCACCAAGCATTCATTATGTACATCTGCTAGTACAGAAAGAACCGCTTTCTGTTTTCATCAAGAACAAGGAATTTTTGTTTCAGATATTCCAATTTATTATAAACCATAGACGAAAAATAACAAGAACTAAGTCTGATGAGGAACATTTAACTGATGAAGTGCCATACATGATAATACAAAGATTTCTTTTGATAGAAAAAGAAGTATTATGAGATAAAGGAGTGAACATTACAAAGGGTACAGTGGATAAGATATCCAGCCGAGGAAAAACTAAATAGACAAACACGCATAAAAAAAATGTAATTAACACCGAAAAGACAAAAGATCATATGAAAGTAGCATCCTAATCACTATGGAGGATGGTAGGGAAATTTTCAAGTATTTCCCATCAGCCTTGGACTAAAGGGAAGCCAGAAAGTTCATCCTTTCACAAAGAAGAGTTCGGAAGAGTGGTTATCAAAAGTTCGATAATTTCTTTCCAAACAGATAGTCCAAAGACCGGCAAGCAACAGAGAATATATAGAAAATCCAAATAAACAACAAAGCAATGAGATATAAACATACAAAATCCAACCAAGCGAAATTCCGCATGCTTATTCTTCTTCCAGATTAATTCAAAGACCTTTGGCAATAAATCAGATATATTACAGAACATAAGACATAGCCCAAGAATGTGCAAAAAAAGGGGGCTCATAAGTCAAGGCAACGGCAGCAACCACATAAAAATTTGTCAATGTACTCCACTTTCAGGTGGCCTTTTTTATTTGGTGGGGGAAGGGGGGCCGGTGGGGATGTGCAGGAAAAGGCAGTTCCTTCGGCAGGTTATCCACTAAAAAAGCATATTTTGACCTTTGTTTGTTTTTTCAGAAAAAAAAAAAAAAAAAAAAAAAAAAATTTCTTCCACTACCTGAAATAAGTATATATAATTTGCGCTCCTACTTATTAATATTCCTACAAAGCAGGAAACTTTTCGAAAGAAATATTTGCTCCTGGAAATTACAAAAAGACATTAAAAAAAAACAACAGAATGCCAACAAGAACATGAGTCTAGTCATGAGTAGAGCAGAATTTGCATTTTGCTTAAAAGCTCATACAAAAGATCAGTGTTAGAATTAACCTTTGTTGGCCCTGATGCATTGCCTTTATAAACTTCTTTACTGATTGAATGTTCTAATATCTTCCTTGCCCACTTTGGTGGACCTTTTTCCAGAGGTTCATAAACACACTTTCTGATTATGGTTCCGACATTCGTGGGTAGAATTATGACAGGTTCCAGCACTTGTGCCCACTCTGGGACAT
>NW_019014477.1:154622-171043 GCF_000150535.2 Carica papaya
AACAAGATAAGATCCCAAAATTGATTGTCTTGTATAGATTTATACTCCTCATTCATTGCATCGATCCATTTTAAGAGTTAGAATCCTGTATGACTTGATGGAAATTGATTGGATCATTTTTCTCTATTATATCAGTATCCTCATATTCTTGGAGAGATACTACATAGTCATCTGGAGGAAACTCTTTTCTGGATCTTTTTAGTGGCATTGACTCTTGAGGTTGTTGAATTTATTCTCCAAGAACAATCACTTTAACTTGAGTAGGAAGTATTCAATATTGTCTTGTATTAGTTCTATATCTGCTTTTTGAGCGTTGACATGTACTGGAACCTGTATACTGTCAGAAATAGTAATAGGGATCGAAACTAATTCCTCTTCAAAGACAATATCTCTAACCCTATATCTCCCCCCGAAACTCAACATCCTCAAAAATTATTGCAGTTCCTGTTTCAAAAATTATTTTGTTGTGGGATCATAAAACTTTTAGCCCCTAGATCTATCTGATTAACTAATAAAGCAGTTGCTTAATATTCAAATTTCTTTTCATTTGGTCTATAAGATCGAGCTTTATATGGAGATCCCAAATATGAAGGTGCTTCAGACTAGGCTTTCGGTTTGTCCAAATCTAATAAGGTGTTTTCACAGTTGCTATAGTCGGCACTATATTAAGGATATAAGCTACTATCTTTAGTGTTTCTCCCCAAAATGACTATGGTAAGGTAGAATGACAAATTATGATCTTTACCACAACCTTAAAAGTCCTGTTTTATCATTCAGCGACACCATTCATACTGGGTGAACCTGACATATGTATTATGGAACAATTCTATATTCCTCTAGGAAGTTAGTAAATTGACTTAGATGTTGTTCTATTAAACCATCATATCTATCATAGTACTCACCATCATGGTCAGTTCTAACACACTTTATTTTCTTACTGAGCTGGTTTTCAACTTCAATGTTGAAAATTTTTTAGTGACTTTGACTTTTCATAAATAAGATATAGGTACACGTAACGGTGAATAATCGTCTATGAATGATATAAAATATCATTGACCATTCCAAAAAGTCGAAAGAAATGGACCACAGATATTCGTATATATCAATTCTAAGACGCATGAGGATCTATTGGCACCAAGTCTCTTTTGTTTAGTATGTTTTCCTTTGATGCAATCAACACAGACATCTAAGTCTGAAATGTCAACTAAATCTAACCTTATGACACATAATAGGTAAAAGGGAGCCAAGTACTTAAATAGTTACAAGTGTAAAATAAAATTTTTGACATTGAAGCAAAATTAAGAAATCCCTTACAACCTTCCAAGTTCAGTTCCTCATAATAAGGCCATAAGATGGCACTTAAGTACAAGGTAGGATCCTCACAGGAAACCTCATCAGAGTACGGAGTAATTATTGCACTTGAATTATGTCATACAATATTATCAAGAGTCTAGAACTGGGTCTAACTAGGCTTCAAGAGGTGGCTCAGAGAGTGAACCCTCAACTTTCTCGACATCAGAGGGGGAAGGGCACAGATTAGGGGTGAGTTTCATATAAACTCAATAAGGAAAACAATATTTGATATCACACAACTAAGATTTAAAGAGTAAATAATTTGAATAAAACTTTTATACCTCTTACCTTGGGGTTTCGTTGTGGGATAGAGTCATTTAATCATATGGAAAACAGTTGTCTTTATGAAAAATCATGCTAGAGACACCATTAATTGATCTACATTATAACCCACATATTCAAAGGAATAATATGTCAGATAAATAGAGAAGTTTAACAAAATGACGATCAAAAGGATGTCAGGAGGTATGAACGATGCATCATGCAACAGAAATATCATTATACAGATTAAGGATGATGCTCTAAACCTTATTTGAATTTTATTTTGGCTTTTACTAACCTTCATAGTGAAACCGTTACAACATATATCCACTGAGGGCAGAAGGGATCCCTAACTAACACTGTGAAACACTGACCCATCCTTGGTTCTTTATCATTTCCCCATATAAGCTCTAACCATAGCAATCCATTCAATATGGTGGTTATATATATACCTAATATGTATCCTCTCTCATCAAAGGGAACGCCAATCATCAAAGGGAGCGGTTCACCAACACTTATTCAGAGGGCAGAGATAACCGTTAAATATATTTCTTTCTTCTTTTCACTTGTTTATTTCATTCTCACAATAATTTCATATTCTTTCATATGCATACTACATGTTTAACGCAACCATTTCCAACTTGCTAAGGGTTCCATAACCCATTCAGTCGATGGCTCATGTCCGGCCTGAAGGCTTATTTTACTCGGACTTGACCTTTGAGTCATCTTCTTGAACTAAAGTCCACTAGAATAACCCTCTTCACCATTACCAAGGTAAGGTGAAGCGCCAAACCCGCATGCAACTTCTAACCTTAATGCATTATGCTCAATATTCCCATGATTAAACAATATCGAACACTGTGGAGACATTAAATATCAAACCAACAAGTCAACCATGCAAAACATCACTTTACACAAGAATTCATACATCTCAATCATGTAATAAACTCTCATTCATTATGCTTCAAGTTCGAAACCCTATGGGGTTTAACCCATTTGGCCAAGAATCCATTATTTTTGATATTGACCATCAGGATTTCTCGCAGCCAGGGCTCCTTAAAATACTCCTCTTTACTCTTACTAAGAGTAAGGCAAAAGATAAATACCCATAAAAATTCTATTTTTGTCACTCACTCAAAATAAAGTATAAAATTACCAAATAATTTACCAACATAAATCCAAATATGTCACCAAGCAAGCATTCATAACTATCTTACGTTATCATTATTTTGTTTATCTAAAAATAACACTAAAAGGCATAGAAATAAATATTAAGGAACTCTTAACTGTGACCAAGTTGACTTAGCCTTTTGGTAGCGAAAGAAAAGCTTCTAGAAATCCTTTGAACGAGTTTGTGAAACTCCAAACTCTTTCTTTCTTTTTTGCTCTTTGCTCTCTCTAAAAGTCGCTTCTCTCTCTCTCTCTCTCTGTTTCTCTCTAAAAGTCTCTCTTATTTCTCTAAATTTTAAAAAATAAATAAAGAATATAGTGTGGAGGAAATGGAGAGGAAAAGGTTTAAATAGAAAAAAAAAATCAGATTTGCGCCACTTGGTAGAAATCGGCGAAATGGAGTGAAGGGGTGGACTTGGGGCCCACCAAGCATGGCCAATAGAAGAAAAGAAAGGTTAAGTGTGGCCATTGACCGGTGAGACAAGGCTATCTCGTCGGTGACAGTGCGTTGCAGCACTGCGCACGAGCGTAGGTGGCCACACCGCGCACTATGCACAGCCTTGTTGCGTACTATGCATGCGAGCTTGCTCACGTGGGCTGTCTATGGTCGCGAGCTATGGCTTGCAAGTTGCGGCTCGCAGGCTAGGGGTCATGGTCCGTGGGCTATGGGTTGTGTTTTCTGAAGTTGTGTATTTCCTTATTGTTTTTCTCCTAAAATTGGTTAATTCAGATAAAAATTTTGGAAAATGAAAATGATTCGTAATTTTGATGAAAATTTCACATGGCTAAAGGCCTAAAATATCGTAGTCTTGAAATCCATTAATTGTCAAAAAGTCGGAGTATTACACACACCCACATAAGTTTTAACTTATATTTGAAGTTTTATTGTAAAATTTTATTATTTTAATTATTATAACCCTACTGCATACAGACGCGTAAACCGGTACCAAGGTGGCAGTGAGGACACCACTATCTCTAAGAAAGGGGATGATAGTTATGTAAGTAAACAGTAAATAGTAAACTGTTCGGTATCCACCCTGTCTAAGAGTAGAGTTTCTATCAGTAAAGTCATAATAGTCATAACAATAATTCTGATAGTACCCCTTCTATGTACCTGATAGACATATTAACTAGACACCTTCGTTAGATTTATTATTATTATTTTTTATTCTTTGTAAATTAATCATCTAGACTCCATCTTTTATTCGTAATTTCCTTAATTAAATTATTTTTCAAGAATTTTATTTATTTTATTTCAATTTGATAATTTATTTTTATTATTTTTTAATTTTTTATTTAGTTTTGATAATTTTCTTATTTTTATTTACTTTATTCTATTTTTCTTAATTTTTTAAAAATATTTTTAAATAGGTATATATCGTTCATTTTTTTAGATTTAATTTATTTAAATTTTTTTTCCTTCTAATTTTGGCTTTGTAGAAAACTAACTTATAAGGAGGAATATTTTTATTATATTTTTTTTCTAAACACATACCTTCTCTGTTCATCTTTATTTTTTTTCCATCTTACCATCCTTCAATAAATAAATAGTTCATCAAATGCAAGTATACACAGAAATCCATTTAATTTATAAATTTAAAACCAAATGGACACATGACACACACACATTCACTCAATCCTAAAACTGCAGTAGAGATCAGATTTAAAAACTAAATTTATTCATCATGCGGTCTATAAAACACAATTGCATGCATTAAATATATTACTATAGGTCTTACCTTCCTAATGAATTCAAAAACAACCTATACATATGAGCAAATTAACTCTAGATGACCAAAAAACATAAACGGGTTTCCTGCATTATCAACAGTGGGTTATGGTTTATTTTTATCAAACTAGTAATTTTTAGAAGTAGATTTGTCAGTGAAGTTGGATTAAATGAAGCAAGATCCTTCTAAGAACCTAAATGAACCTTAAAAACAGAATGAAATTAAGAATTAAAATTAAAAAAAAAGGAAAGGAAGGCTAACATACCTGCACTGTCTGAAGGTGCAACAGGAACATAGCCAAGTTGAGCTCAGTTTGATTTTGTTTTGGAAAAAGAGCTGGGGATAAGTGAATAGCTTAAGAGGAACCTAAACATCATTAGAAAATCACCATAAATGGCTTACCTCTAAGAAGGATAGGTTTGCACACCTCTGCATCCTCACAGCCTTTCACTCCCTTCCTCTCGATTCACCCCCTGTTTTCACTTTTGCACTCTCTCTCACATTCAGTTTTTCTTCTGCTCGTCGAAATGTCCACTGCTTCTCAGTTTCCTTTCTTCCTTATAAAGGAATAGAAAAGAGTCGATTGCAGAACCCAATGATGAGTTTTTGTCTTCATGGCCACCATCGGATCACAACCATGTGATCTCAACTGTGTGATGAAGGAGAATGATCGACCGTTTTAAGCAAAACAAGCTAGAAGGACACCTGGTCTGTGCATGCCACTATCTTCCTGAACAAACGGGCACCTCACTTTGGGCAAGTGAGTGGGATGCCCGTGGAAGAGGAAAAACAGAGAAAAATATGCATGCCTATGTGTGGGAATTTTTCCAAAAATCCCATGATCAAAAATCAAGAAAAAGAAAAACAATAGAAATAAGAAAAGAGAAAAACAACATTTAAAAAATATAAGTTTAAACAGTTAGCAACATAGATTATTAAGAAAGAATTTTCATTATAATAAAACTTTAAATTTTTTTACAAAATGGATATTATATATGTACATGACATTTTACATACAACACATAATATCTAAATTATTCTTAAATCTGCAGCAATACTAAAAGCATCATAGGCATGCTATTATGCTTTAAATCAAAATACAATATATAATATATTATTATATACATTACCATAATATATAGTATATTATTATTACCATATATATTATATATATACATCAACAATTATATATATATATATATATATAAATAAGTGGGCCATGAACAATTAAAATATCAATCACATGTTGGTGATCGTGCTCCATGCCCAATTCGTAGCGTGCTGCAATATTGTGATGCCTCTTTTTATTTATTTATTTATTTAATCAACCCTAATATTGGTGCAATACAGATCCAGAAGTCCTTTGAGATATTGCAAAAAAAAAAAATCGTGATGCAATTTGAGCATCAAAATTTCTCAATTTGAAATATATGGGAATATATATTATTATCCCATGTATATAAAACATGAACCCTAATCCTAAATTTAATCTTCGTATTTAATTCGGTATTTTTTAAAGAATCAACAATGGAATAATTCTGATATAATTTATTAGATTTAAATCAATATTTAGAACATAAAATTATCTTTCATGTTAATTCAAGAAAATAAATTAATAGAAATATACATTGATCAATTGTGGAATTGATTATTTTTTATGGTTAGAGTTTGATTCTTTAAATTTAAAACAATTTTAGAGTCTGTGTAAGTTTTTCTATTGAAGTGAGAAAGACAAACTTCTTGATAGTTTTAAATTGGAGATCACAACTCTTTAAAAAGACACATATTTTTATTATTTTTAATTTGACATCTCGTCAAATTATAAATAACAATTTAGTCTTTACGTGTTAAATTCATGATAATTTAATATCTTAAAATTAATTATTAACTTTATTATACCACTAATTAAATTAACTATATTTTAATATAGTAATACAAATTAAATTACATATGGGTGCCTATATATTAGAATTTTTTTTTTCTAACACATAATTTGATCACATTTTATGTGAAATATAAAATATTAATGGTTTAGAAGTCTTGTATAATCTAATTTTGTTTCAAATAAGCTCCTCACACTGATTTTGTGTCTCTATCAATTTTATAATTTTAAATTTTTTCTAAATAAATTATTTTTATAAATAGTAATTTGAAATGTAGACGCGGTTGATGATATGATCATGTTTTATGTTACTATAAAATGTTTGTCCATATGGTATTTATTTACAATAAACATTTCATTTATTTTTATTTTGATATATACATCTATTTTTATTTACAAACTAATAAATAAATTTTTTTAAAAGTACCCACCTGCAGGAGCTGAAGCCCCTTTTCTTTCCTTAAACTTCTCCTTCCGCGATTGCTTTTGCACGTCTCGCTAACATCATAAGCCCAAGTCTTTCCTTCTCTCTAGAACTGTTGTCACATAACTTATTGTTATATTTTTCTGAAAATAAAATCAAAAAGTGTTAATGGCTTATAAATCAATTATCTATATAGAATTAGACAACTAATAAATAATAGATTTAATATTATAACAATAAAGATGAAGAGGTTGTTAATAATGTTGGAAGAGAAACCTCTTTTTTAATATATTTATGCTATAAGTTTATAAAGAATGTCACAAGTACTAAGAAATTATGTGTAGAATTCAAGTTGAAGAAGCTAACGGCACCAATGATAGATAGAGAGCAAGAAGGAGCTAGTGAGATGAGCTAAGAGAATCATAGGGTGCGCGAAACTTAAGAAAAAAGATGGAGAAGGAAAAATTTAAACAATATTTTAGCACTTGAAGAAATAAGAGTTTTATTTTTTAAATAATTTAAAAATTAATTTATAAGTATAAAAAAAATATGTGTAAATAAAAATAAATCAAATATCTATTATACGAGAGTTATAGGTCGATAAATATTTTATAACAACGTAAAATGTGGTTACATAATATGCTATATATATATACATATATAATCATAACATATTTTAAATAATTTGAAAAAAAAAAAATTTAAAAACATAAAATTAATACAAACATAAAATTAGTGCAGATACTTATTTAAATGGACTTTCAAATATATTAATCATTTGTAACAACATAAAATACAACCACGTTATATAATTTTAACGAGTTTAATTCACAGGTTTATTATAAAAGTTTATTTGAATAAAATTTGAAAATACAGGACAAAAATATACACAAAATTAATGCACAGGCTTATTTTAAAAAGCATTAGTTGTGCATTTCCTGTGCCACGTCACTGGAATTTGGTGCTCCAGCTTTGAAAAGGTCATTGAGGTACGAAATGAAACGAGAGATGCGCGCGCGATTCATCTGAACGTTCGGTGATGCTTTAACCTTGTCTTCTTCCTTCTTCCTCACCGCTTCACTTCCTTCCACTCTCTCTCTCCTTTCGCAGATTTCATTCCAGAAACTCCATTCTTCATACCATATCTCAACAAAAGAAACCCTAATAATCACAAAGAACATTGACAATGGGGAATTTGATGAACAAGGAACCCCCACCACCAATGGTGCTGGTTCCTCCTCTCTTCGATTTCCCTCCTCTAGCTGCTCGTACCAGGTTCTGTTCCCTACAATCGCAATTCTTCCTTTTGCTATCTTCTTTTTCGCTTTTAGATGCATAAAATCTGGCTTGTTGCTTGGTATGTTTATTCTTTCTTCGATACTTCTTGTGTAAATGTCCAATTCAGGACTTTATCTCTAGCAATGCCGGTGGAATTTACTTTATTTAAAATTTTCTATATTAAGCGTGGTTAGTTCATTTTTTAAAATAATAGCTGATTCTGCTGGTCTTTGCATCTGAGCTTTAAGCTATCGCTCTATGATGAAGCTTTACACCTGTTGTATATATTAATTAAATGTAGTGTGCTAGTAAGTTTTAAGAAATGTAATGTATTGAAATCAACACATTTCGTTTGCTCTTCTATCTCCATGAAATTTCTGTGATGTTTGATGATTGTTGAGGTAATGCAGGATGTTAGAATCATCATACAATTTGCTATTTGGGAAGCTTGCTCTGAAATGTCTTTTTGATGATTACTTTGAAGAAGCAATGCATTTTAGCACACGAATAATGTTGAAGCCACTGGATGATCCTCACGTGGATTTAGTGGCAACAGTATCCTTAAAATATTTTGCCTTCCGATGTTGACATTTCCCCCTTTTTTAATTTGCTTTATTTCATAATTTTTTATGTGGCAAAAGGTTTTTTCCTTAACCTGGTAAGGTTTCAGGCCCGCTTGATCATAAACCAGAGGATGAAGTTGTAGGAAATGCGTTATTTCGCTGGCAAAGGTGTTGTGTTTAACTTGGATCAATTATCTTTTATTGTGCAGCTTAATGAACCACTGGAATCGTAAAATTAAAGAATGAAGTAAGTTTTTTTTTTTCAATGGGCAGCAATGTTGATGATCCTCATACTTTCATGGACCTGTTCGTATCAAACTCTGATCCGTAAGGAATTTTCTTTCATGACCTTAATCTTTCTTCTCTCTTTCTTTTTTATTTATAGCCGTATGTAATACAAGAGCCACTATTCTCATAACTATTCCTTGACTGGTGTCACTTTAGCATTTTACAAATGAGGTCTTGTGCTTACTATCCCAAATATGGATTTGGAGCATTTGGTATTTTCCCAATGCTATTGAAGAAGAGGTATGTTGCTACCACTAATGCTGCATATAGAAGCCATTGAGACAAATGCTATATGCACTTTAACAAAGCTTATTATAGGATATCATCTGAAGATTATGGTGTCATGGGATTGAGATATGGCTCAAGAAATTTATCCTTTGGAGTCACATTAATGCCTTTTGCTGGTATGTGACTTGATTATCTCTGTTGAAGATTAATGTAAAAATTATAAATTATTTTATTTATTAGTTTAAATTCAAATAAAATTTATCTTTAATTAAATTTAAAAAATATTTATTTTTAAAAGATTATATTATTAGTTGAAGTTTATTTTTTAAAAAATTTAATTTATATTTATCTCTTATATAGTAATAAATTATTTTTTAAAAATTTAAATTTAATATAAATTTATTTAAAGACACTTTAAGTTGTTAATTTTAGAATAAGTGAAATCAATGGAAATTTAGATTTTCTTCACCTTGGAAAAATCCCAACAATCTCAGCCAGAGTTGCCTAAGTTATACTTTTCTATAGTCCCCACTATGCTATTTTTTGATCTTCCAAAGGATGGTGTTATATGCAATGGATGTCATGTTCTCTTCAATTTTTTACTTTTTTTTTCACTATTTTTTCACAATGTATTTCTTTTTGCTTTTCTACTTGTTAATTAGCTATAAACTTAAAATCAGAACAATGTTTCCTTCGTTGGGTTGACAAAATTCACACACTGTATAAGAGCTTTAGCAAGAACTTATGTTGAGGTTAAACATTTTACTTCCAATGTAAAAGACTAGAACCTTAAATGAACTAAATTTATAATTTAAATGCGGAAGCGAATGATAATGTTAGAGTTTACATTTTTTACACAATAAATTGAATTGCTTAATAGAAGTACAGGAATGCATTTTCTACGTGGTTCAGACAAACGGTAATTAAAAAAAAAACGAATAAATAAGATTTTAGGACAATTTTCACTAGCATTTGAAAGGACTCCGAGAGGTGAACTATTCATAAGTCTCTTGCTGATCGGAATCTAGATTTTAGTTTTATTGATCTGAAATGGTTAATGAAAGGGTGAGTTATACTAACCTACTAAGAATATCACACTAATCACTGATACGGAAAATCGAAAGTTGATAAAAATAAGAAAACAACTAATGGAATTCTTGCTTTAAATAAATACATTTAAGTTTAAAACTTTTTATTCGATACTTACCGTTACGGTTTTTTCCAAAATTAACCTATGAAAACAATTAACCAAATGACATTTCAATTTCATGTATATGATCAACAATCCTTTCTTTTTAACCTACTTACTGGGACTCTTGGGGATCTAGAAGGATATCGCTCAACTCGTGTACCCAGTATCAAGTTAATCCGGCCGTTCCCATACCCTGTCCGATAATGGGTGCCAAAAACACCATCGTCTTGATACCCCATCCGGTATGAAGGTGAACCATATCTCTCAAAACCCTTCTAGTATGAGACTTCTCAGTCCCGTCTAACTGAGATAATGTCCACAGTAAAGTTCCCTATGTACCGAGTCCGTCCACCATTTTTCAAGATGCCCAATAAGCTTTCATTTATTTAGACTTTTATCATCCAAGCAACTAGTAAAATATACCAACATCTCATTTCATATTCACAGATTAATATAAATGACACAAACAAACGATATAGTTTAACATAACCAAATAACCAATAATCAGGATACCGGATAAACAATACAGAAAGAACCAAATAACCAAATAACCGAGGAGACCATAAAAACAATCAATTCATTTACGCATAGTATAATAGTAAACAAATATAAGCCGTACAGAAAAATAAATAAGGAATCAGGACAAATATAAACTAATCTGTTTCGGCTCCACTAGTGATTTCAATATTTTTAGGATTTTTCTAATTTTTCAAAAAATACACAATTATCGATTATTAGTTCTCAATTTATCGTAACCGAGAATAGAGTGAGAGATTTTTATCCGAATCGGTGTTTCGAGACGCCGCACTGTCTCGTAACAGGTTTCAGGTTTCTTCAATTTTCCTACAGGAATCAAAAACACTCGTTACGCAACTAAAAATATCTTAAAAATCCTAAATAGGTGTCAAAAACCCTTATCGGCCAATTTTAGGGTTCTGACACGGCAGTGCCACTGTGCTCCAGCTCCTGCGTTGGTAGTTCGCCTCGACCTGTTTGGTTTTGACTGTTTTTATACGTATTCTTGCAGAAAAATATGTTAGGGGGTCTCGATTGACTAGAAAATTACAAAAACCTGAACCTACCGGCAGGGGGTCTTTGGGTGCGGCCGCTCCGCCGGTTCTCCTTCACGGCTGGGCTTTATTCTTCGGCTAACCTGTATAGAAAAAGGATGGTGAACACAATAGTCGAAAAATTTTGTAAAATAGGAATCGTGAAGGGGCTCATTTGAGGGGTTTTAGGGTTTCGGCCACGGCCACATATGCTAAAATATATGCTAAACGAGGCAAATAACCAATAACCAGAATACTGGGTAAACAATGCAAAAAAAACCAAATAAGCAAATAACTGAGAAGACAATAAAAACCATCAATTCAATTACGCATAGTATAATAGTAAGTAAATATAGGCAGTACAGAAAAATAGGCAAGGAATCAGAATAAATGTGAACTAATCGGTTTCGTCTCCACAAGTGACTTCTAATATTTTTAGGGTTTTTCTAATTTTTTATAAAATACATAATTATCGATTATTAATCCTCTATTTACCGTAACCGAGAATATAGTGAGAGATTCTTATCCGGATTGGTGTTTCGAGATGCCACGCTGTCTCATAACAACTCCTGGGTTTTCTAACTTTTTCTATGAAATCTAAAACATTCGTTACGCAACTAAAAATACCTCAAAAATCTCAAATCGGTGTCAAAAACCCTTATCGGCAAATTTTAGGGTTTCAACACACCGCCTGCGGCGGCAGTTCGTCTCGACCTAGTTGGTTTTGATCGGTTTTACACGTATCCCTGTAGAAAAATACGTTAAGGAGTCTCGATTGGGCAGAAAATCATAAAAAATCGAACCTACCGGCCGGGGGTCTTTGGGTGCGGCGGCTCCGTCAGTTCTCATTCGCGGCTGGAGTTTCTTCTTCGGCTAACTTGCATAAAAAAGGAGGGTGAACACAATGTTCGGAAAATTTTATGAAATGGGAAGCAGAAAAGAGCTCATTGGAGGGATTTTAGGGTTTCGGTCACGACAGCTTCGTCGAGCTTTGCTCGCGGTTTCCGGTTCACCCGTCGTCTCTTTTGCTCCGATATGGCCACGGGGAGACTCGCAATCGAATTCCGAGCATGTAGGGGAGAATTTTACCTTTTTTTTGGTCGAAGGTGGCTCTGATGCGGCGGTGGCCGATGGTCGGTCTCTTTCTTCGGCGGCTGGTCTTTCTTCTCCAGCGAGGGTAGGGCGGCTAGGGTTAGGGTTCCCTGCGATGCGATGTTTATATACTCATCTCGCGTCGATTTGGGCCGTCCATTTGCGTCGACATGGAGCGATGAGAGCCGTTCGATCGTTGCCTGTTTGGACCGATTGTGAGGGCGAATCTGAGTTATTTATCGTGATTGATCTCGTCCGTCCGATTGCACCTAAGGAGGGAATGCATCTGAGCCATCCACGCGTGGGGGATCAAATCTAGCCCGTCGGATTGCTGGGCATGTGGATTGCCCGCATGGCCTCTCGCGTGGCGTCGACGTCAGTGCTTTTTGCCACGCGGCGTGTTCTGCTTCGTCAAGGTTGCTAACTGGGCGGTTCCACGTAGCTGAATTTTTTCTTTTTGCATTTTGACCTTTTATTACAAGTTTTCTTTCAAAAATACCTACCGAACTCAAATTTTCACCCATTTTTTTTAAGATTATTTTTAATTACGTTCTTAACCTATTTTTCTCAAATAATTTAATAAATTATTAAATAATATTTTTAATTATTTTATAACACAAAAATTGATTCCTACTCAAATTCCGAACTCAGGTATTACAACTCCCTCTCTTTAAAAAAAATTGGCCTCTCAAATTTGTCACCCTCTCACTTAGTTGAGGATACTAGGATCTGAAGTCTAATTATAGTTCCTATGTGGCCTCTTTTTGTGTGTGATTCTGTCATAGGATTTTGACGAAAAAAATTTCTCTGTTGCGAAGTACTTTGTTTTTTCAGTTTATAATGCCCGCTAGTATTTCCTCATAGAATAGATCCTCCATGAGTGAAAGGGGCTCGTAGGACATGATGTGTGAGAGGTCCGGGTTGTACTTGCGTAGCATGGATACATGAAACACGTTATGAACCTTAGATAGCTCTGGAGGTAATGTCAGTCTGTAGGCGGTCGTACCAATCCTGTCTAAGATTTCAAATGGTCCAATGAATCGGGGATTTAATTTTTCCCTCTCACTAAATCTACTGGTTCCTCTAAAAGTGGTGACTTTAAGAAACACCCGATCACCTTTCTTAAATTCAATCTCTTCTCCGGTTATCCGCATAACTCTTCTGCCTACTCTGAACTGTCTGGATGTTTTTCCTGATTTTAACTATTTTGGTTGTAGTCTTCTTTACAAGATTTGAGGCGAACAATTTTTTATCACCCACATCTTTCCAATAGATTGGCGACCTACAAGGGCAGCCATACAATGCCTCGTACGAGATCATACCGTTATACTTGTTTGGTAGCTGTTATTGTAGGTGAATTCTATCAAATATAGGTGATCATCCCAATGCTCCCCGAAGTCAAGAACACAAACTCGAAAGAAAGATGTGAAGGTTCCTCTCCACTAGCTGTGCCTTGGCCAGAACGACTGAGTAGGTGCTAAGCTCAAATACGTATAATTACTGTCTGGTCTCGGGACGGAGGCCCCACTCGAACTTCCTTACCTTTCTACTTTTATCCATCATATTCTCAGGGGAATACCAGCCCAACTTTAATAACCTTCGGGGATACTCCGATACAGTCATATTATCGTGAACTAGGTGTGCAAACTCTATTTCCTTAAAATACCGGAGGTGCTCTGGGAGGTACTCCGCATTGAATGTCATCAGGAATTGTTCATAAGTGACTGGAACGGGTAGGGTGACCTGCCACCAGCGACCTGCCTCTCTTACGAGCATGTAAGTAGCGAGTACAATCTTTTGTTCAGGAACCACTCCAAGACTTGCGAAGACCTTCTCTGTCTCAGTTAATCAATATTTGGCCTCTTCGAAAGAGGATGCTCCCTACAAAGGTAGATAGATCTAGTCTTTTATACCTTTTAATGTAAACTGGGTCCATCATAGGTGGAACTGAGTCCCGTGGAAGAGAGACTGGATTGTGTTGGAGAGGGACCAGGTGGCCCTATGGCGATGCCGGATGATGAAGTAGAGGCACCGGATTGTACTGTGGCGGTGCTGGATAATGCGGTGGAGGCACCAGATTATACTGTAGCGGTGTCGGATGATAGGATAGAGAAGCAGAGTTGTACTGGAGTGGCTTCGGATCTTTCTGCTACAAGGGTGACTCAAACTGTGGCAGCAGGGGAGGGTCAAACAGCTCCCTCATTTCCTCCCGGACTTACTGAGCAGAGATGAGTCTCTCTAGCATCTCAAAGAATCGATCAACATCTTCTCAAAGCGAACCATCCTGGGCTGCTCAGTTTAGTGGGGACCTTACTCTCCTCATATCTTTGTACATGCATTTCATAAGGAATGATTGAACGATAGTTTGTATTTGGTGTTTGTAAGTCTCTGTGTAAGGAATGGTTTCGAAGAACGCAGCTCTAATACCAACTGTAAAGGGCCGAAATCTTTAAGGAATTGAATTTATAATTTAAATGCAGAAACGAATGATAATGTTAAGGTTTACATTCCTTACACAATAAATTGAATTGCCCAATAGGGTTACGGGAATGTCCCTTCTACGTTGTTGATAAAAAACAAACAGTAATTAAAGAAAAACGAATAGATAAGTATTTTATAACAATTTTCACTAACACTTTAAGGGAGTCTGGGAGATGGACTACTCACAAGTCTCTTGCTGATCAGGATCTAAATCTTGGTCTTTTTTATTTGAAATGGTTAATGAAAGGGTGAGATACACTAGCCCGTTAAGAATATCATACTAATAACTGATACAGAAAACCGAAAGTTGGTAAAAATAAAAAAAATAACTAATGGAGCCCTTACTTTAAATAAATACATTTGACTTTAAAACTTTTTATTTGATACTTACCGTTACGGTTTTTATCAAAATTAACCTATGAAGACAACTAACCAAATGACATTTCAATTTCATATATAGGATCAACAATCATTTTTTTTAACCTACTTACTAGAACATCTGGGGGTCCATAGGGATATCCCTCTACTCGTGAACCCCGTATCTAGATTGACAATTAACTCGGCCGTCCTCATACCCCTTCTAGTAATGGGCGTCAAAAACACCATCGCCTCGATATCCCGTCCGAAGGTGAACCGTATCTCCCAAAACCCTTCCGGTATGGGACTTCACAGCCCCGTCCGATTGAGATAATGTCCACAGTAGGATTCTCTATGTATCGGATCCGTCCACCCTTTCACGGGATGCCTAGTAAGCTTTCATTTATTTAGACTCTTATCATCTAAGCAACCACTAAAGTATACAAATATCTCATTTCATATTCACAGATTAATTCAAATAACACTTAAATAAACGATATAGTTTAGTATAACTAAATAACCAATAATCAGGATACTTGATAAACAATACAAAAAGAACCAAATAGCTAAATAACCGAAGAGACCATGAAAACCATCAATTCAATTATGCACAGTATAATAGTAAGCAAATATAGGCAGTACAGGAAAATAAATAGGGAATCAGGACAAATGTGAACTAACCGGTTCTAGCTCCACTAGTGACCAGTAATATTTTTAGAGTTTTTCTAATTTTTCACAAAATATACAATTATCGATTATTATTTCTCAATTTACCGTAACTGAGAATAGGGTGAGGGATCCTTACCCGTATCGGTGTTTCGAGACGTTACACTGTCTCTTAACGGATCCCGAGTTTCTTGAATTTTTCTGTGGGAATCCAAAATACTCGTCATGCAACTAAAAATACTCAAAAAATCCCAAATTGGTGTCAAAAACCCTTATCTGCCAATTTTAGCATTCCTACACGGCGGCGGCGCCGTGCTTCGACGTTGGCTTAGACGCTTGCGGCGGCGGTTCACCTCGACCTGGCCGGTTTTGGCAGGTTTTACATGTATCCCTGCGGAAAAATACGT
>NW_019014477.1:171293-182488 GCF_000150535.2 Carica papaya
CATCGCGATTGATCTCGTATGTCCGATCACGCCTAAGGAGGGAATGCATTTGAGCTGTTCACGCGCACGGGATCAAATCTGGGCTGTTGGATTTCTGAGCGCGTGGATCGCCTGCGTGGCACCGACATTAGCGTGTTTTGTCACACGGCATGCTCTGTTTCGTCGGGGCTGCTGACTGAGCCGCCCCACGTAGCCAAGTTTTCCTTTTTTGCATTTGTCTCTCTATTTCTAATTTTTCTTTCAAAAACATCTCCTAAACTCAAATTTTCACCAATTTTTTTCTAAAATTGCTTTAAATTACGTTATTAACCTATTTTTCTCAAATAATTTAATAAAATTAAATTAACTAATATTTTTAATTATTTTTATAATACGAAAATTGATTACGGGCCAAATTCCGGATCCGAATATTACATCCAATTTCCAAAATGAAATAATACCAGATCTGTGCTTGCCTTGATATACTGGACTCTGAAAGTTGGAGGTGGTATCATCTTTTTTTTTTTTATAAGGAATCTATATTTTCTTAGTTATATTTTGTAAATAGTAAATCTGAACAAAGAGTGTGCCCAAACAATTGTTACTACAAAGTTCCTGTACCATGCAGTGAAGGATGAGTTACCAAAGAATGCATGGCTGGTAAGCAAGGTAGGAAGAGTGACTGTTGGAGTGCAGTATGAGCCACAATGTAAGTTTTTAAACTATCAGCTTTTTGTTCTTTCTTATGTTGACTTCCTTGCCATGCTAAGAGTGATTTGAAAAGCTTAGGATTTACCAGATTATTTCCTTGGAATTGTGGAAGATCTTAGGGAAAAAAAAAAGAATTAATATGACTTGTATTTATGTTTTATGCATGTTATTTTATTAGATGGAGATAAGGATGGTGCAAAGTATAAAAATTTAATGAACTGGAGCTGTGCAATTGGCTATGGGGTAGGATCAGGCAGTCCCTTGAGCCCTTCTTTCAATTTCGGCCTTGAACTTGCCAAAAGCTCTCAGGTTATCCTTTCATACTTCTTTCTTTAAGAACCTGTCTTCATAGTTCTGTTCAATTGTAGATCTGCATTTTCCTTACAGTCTTTTCTATCGCATTATGTATCTGTGTTAATTTCAAGCTTTTAATCTAAATGAAATGCAAAGTGGCTGTAGAGTAATTTTCTTCAACCTTTTAATCTAAATGAAATGCAAAGTGGCTGTATAGTAATTTTCTTCAACCTTACATGTACAGGATAAAATTAGTAATACATAATAGGAAAAAGTTATGTTCTTATTGACATGGTTTCCACTTCGAAGCATTGCACGAAAAAAAATGCAATTTGGAAGTGGTCTGCGTTGAAATCAGTGCAAGATGCTCTCAACAGGATTTCTAAGTTTGTCCAGAATCATATTTCAAACTTCTAGTCACTAGCATCAGATACCTACATTCCTAAGTGATTAGTAAATGTTATGATTGAGAATATGTCATGCAGCTAACTGAAATTTTATTTTCTAATTTTCAACTGCAGTTCATTGCCTCCTTTTATCAACATGTGGTGGTCCAAAGACGGGTATGAATATCTTTTCTGTTAGATTGTCCTGATTTTTGGAGAGTGAATTAATTCCCTGATTTTTTTAAAATAATTAATTCCCAGATATTTTTAGTTATGTTGTGACACAGACACAACCATGTTCCATTTGATTTTTCAAATGAGTATATTTATGAATGTGTTTTACATATCTGCGGCTGGTTGATTCATATGCTTAATCGATTAAACAACTCATGAGATAGACTAGGAAAAAAAAATTGTTTCTTTTGGCTGGGTGATTTCGGGATGCCAGTGGGTTAGGTTTGAGCCCAAATTTCAGGGGTCAAGAAGATGATGCTTTGGAACTCAGCATAAAAAGGAAAGACAATGACCAAATATGACATTTCACTCTGTAAACACGAGTAGGATATATATAGCAAGCGATCAACCAGAGATAAGTTAGAATTAATGTTAGTTTATTCATACGATATTATCTGGTGTCATTACTTTTTATGATTTTCTGTCAGGCTGTTCTTGCACTTTCAAAAATTTACTTGCAGTTGATTTTCATGTAGAAGAAAGTTGAAAATACTAAAAGGCTGCTACCATAGTTTTTTTTCTTATTTTCTTGTCAAAGCAATAAAGAATGTTGAAGTGCTGTGGTCCTGATGCCTCTGTTGGTCAAATGGAATTGACATTTTTATTGGGAACCTTAACTAAAAATTTGGTGATGATTACAGTTTACTGTTTGGAAGAACAAGCAGTAATATGAGAAGGGACTCCTATTTCGAACTTAGGCAGCATTTAGGGGTAGTGAAAACACAGGGAATGGACATCACAAAAGTGTCTTGCTTTCATGAGAAAACAGAAAAGTTAAGATAAAACAAAAGTCTATTGTTTGAGGAATAATTTTAGGACCCTCCTAACCGTGGGACTAAATTGTTCCAAAATAAGAGTTAATATTTTTTTGAATTATCCAATATTTCCCTTGCATTCCTAGCTAAACTTGTTCTTATATAACATAAATCCCCTGGGATACCATTTAAAACAAATCTCACATACCTACCTTATTCTGGCCACATGGCATTTTGTAAAATTTTATGTATTGTTTATTTACTTTAATAAATGATAAAAACATGTGGCATTTGGTGGCGTTATCATATTTTTTTAATTTTCCTTATTTTCCTGTCTTTTTAACAGTGCTATGTGTCAGTTTATGGGTTTTCCGAGTTTCTAATTTATCATCATTTGAATTTACAAAATTTTTCTAATCTTTTTATCTTTTATGGTTAGAAACAAAGTGCTCTTAATGAAAAAAAAAAAAAAAAAAGACACGAGACTACTCATCTCAATTTTTCATGATTTCACGTGCTATTTTGTTTTTTCTTTCCTTTTTTTGATATAATTTTTTATTCATGTTCATTAAATTACAAAAATGGCCTTACATATTTCCTGTTGAAATTTAATAATTGGCTATTATGTCTTTATGGGAAAGTATCACACTACCTTCTCTCACTTTCTGGACAGTTCCTTGATGAGACCAATTTATGGTCTTTCTTAAACAAAATTAAATTACTATTTTATCCTTTTTTCTCGTGTAAATGAAGGATAATTATTTATTTTTGCTAAAAAAGTAGAAAGTATTAATTTATTTTTACTTTTTATTGTGATTATATTAATTGATTAAAATAAAATTAATAATTTTACTTTTCATGTGATTACTAATTTTTATTAACATTTCCTCTCATTGAAGATTACTTTTGTAGTTAAAATTATTAATCCTGTTCTCTCATAAGATATTCTTTTTGTGCTTAATTGCTACCTCGTTTACATTATTTAAATATATTTATTATATAATAGTTATATATTTAATATATCTTGTGATTATTATTTTTTATTAATATTATTTCTGTAATAAGTTAATTACTAACCAATTAAAAAATTAATCATATTACTACTGTTGTTATTGGAACTAAAATGAAATAATAATTTTATATCTTAAATATCAAAATTAGTGTATTATGTACAATGATTTATTGTTCAATTATTAAAAAATTAACAACTAAACTTGAGTCAACATATCAGGTGTTACAGTAATTCATTGGTTACCAAACATACAACAGAAAAAAATTATTTAGTTCAGTTCCGTATACACCAAATGCACCTAATATCTTTCTTGCCTTAGACAATCTGTACTTAGTTCTATAATTTTTGTTTCCTTCTAGTGACAAATGCTAACTTAGGCTATGTTTCTTAGGAGTGTGATAAGTAATTTAATATGTTGTACAAGGATATAAAATCAGAACTGAGAGGAGTTATTGACATGTTATGGCAACTATTTCTATAGCATTTGGTATCTATTCGTGGAGTGGTCAAATAATAAATATCTGAGAAAACTTATTGTAGCTTGTCTCAACTTCGATATATTCAAAACTTTGGGGTTCTTGAGATCTTGACTCTGCATGTCATCATAATTTGAAATAAAGGTTCTATGCTCTAGGTCACAGAGCACATTGAAGAAATTGTTCATGGTAAGCTAACTTCACTATAACTTATTGCTGCTTATGATTAGAAATTTTTATCTTCATTTTATGTTTCTTTAAAAAAGCCTTGCTTTTTTCTCGCTTTTCCCTCTGCCCGGGTTATGACATGTTGCTTAAAGCATTTTCCCACAATGAAACAGGTGAAGAACCCCTTGGAAGAAAATGAAGTAGTAGGAATTACTAATTATATTGACTTTGGCTTTGAGCTACAAACAAGGTACTCTAAGAGCGGAAATTAACAGTAGAGCAATGTGATAGCATCTTATTTTTGTATTTATGTTTGAAGGGTTGATGATGTCAACACATCAAACAACATCCCGGATTCCACATTTCAAGTAGCTGCTTCCTGGCAAGCCAATAAAAACTTTCTGCTGAAGGTGATACAAATGCTTCTGATGCACTCTTTTCCTTATACTGTTGGCATATTTTTTCTTAAAAACGTATGATAACTTGTTTGGGATATCTGTATTTTTCCTTTGCAGGGGAAGATGGGACCCCTGAGCTCCACAGTAGCGATGGCATTCAAGTCATGGTGGAAACCGTCTTTCACTTTTAGTATTTCAGGTACCTCTAAATTGATCTTTTGCTGGTTCTGAAGTTTCTCTGTGCTTAAATTCAAGAGTAAATGCAGTGTTCCTAATCCTACATATACATAATTATGTCTGGTTGAATTTTTAATTCCAGAAAATAAGAATGGAAATACAATTCAAATGCAGTAGAAATTTGAAAAAAAAAAAAGTTGAAATTTAATTCCAGGTCATATTTTATAATCAATTCAAGTTGTTTTCGTGATTCATTTCTTGACAAGTGGAAGCACAAATTCACCATTGTGGAATTGAAGATAGAACTATATTTGATAAAATTATGTGTCAATATTGCTTTGAACGACAAGAGACAAGCTCCCATTTATTTCTCCATTGCGAAGTTGCTTGGAAGCTTTGGACTAAATAGTTAGCTCTTTTTGACATTATAGGGGTCACTCATACAGTTTGAAAGCCTCTTAGGGTGTATATTAAGGGTGGAGTGAGAAGGGAAGTGAAACCTTTGTGGTCAGAGGCTATCTTGCTGGTTTATGGACAATGCAGCTTGTACGAAATTGGAAATTTTTTTACGACTGAAGTACATCTTTCCATGAGATAAGGGATAGGTTTACTGTTTTGATATCATTATGGGTCAAAGTGCACGGGAAATTCCCTGACCTGCCTAGTTTGAACTCCATCAGAACTGGGAGATTATTATTTTCAGTCATTAATTTAGTATATTCTTTATATATCTTATTTGTTTATATTTTGGCTTACTATTGTTGGTAACTTCTGGAGGTTGTCTCTTTCCCCTTTCTTTGTATCTTTTTCCTCTTACCTTAATATATCTTCTTTTTTCTATCAAAAAACCGTACGTGTTAAATATGTCAACTATTACTAGCTTTTATTCACCAAATAATTAAGATGTAGGAATTGAATAAGATAGAATCAGCTTGAATCCAATGCATATAACTCTGCTACTTGCTTTTTCAATGTTTTGCAGCTACTAGAGATCGTGCCATTGGGAAGACATCTTATGGGTTTGGAATTCGCATTGACAATCTTAGGGAGGCCAGGTTCATTTGTTTACTTTCTGTCCTATTTTAGCTCACATGTTCAGATATGGTTACTAGTGATGATTAAAGGTCTTTGACCCACCATATATGGTTAAAATATCTGTAGTAAATTAGAAAATTTTGGACCCTCTGGTTTCTTGGCCATTGAAATTTCCAATATTACAATTGGCTTAGTTCATCAGTTAATATCCTGTTTTCTTTTAATTTTTTAAAAAGAAAACCTTATCTTTTGGAACTTTTTGCATCACTAATATACTGTATTGTCTGAACTCCCATTGTTTTCCAGTTACCAAAGAGCTGATCCAAATTTCATCATGCTAACACCAAACAAAGAGCATCTAGCGGAGGGACTTGTTTGGAAAATTGGGAAGAGGCCAATGCTACAATCAGACGTAAATTCTGGCAATTTTGATGGCCTGCCAAAGGAATTGAGACCTCTTGGGAAAATATTGTAAAGTATTTTGCTTTTTTTTTTTTTTTTTAAATAGGATCAAAAAACTTACACAACAGTTATCATTGATTCACTGTGCTTGTTAGGTGAATGGTTTAGTTTCATAATATTTCCACATCGGCTCTTATGAAATTCGAGAGCTTGATAAATTTTGTGGAATTATAGATAAGGAAAGGCTTTTGATCAAGAAACAAGAAACGTTTTTTCATGAGTTATTTCTTTTAGTGTATTTTAGTTTTGTACTCAAATATTTAAATTAGTATTTCATCAGAACAAAGGATCTAGATTAGCAAAGAGGATGGACCATTTATTTTTCCTTTTTTTTTTTTTTGTGGTTATCTGTTTAAAAGAAAAGGGGAAGGAAAAGGGTCAATTGTGTTCTTCTGTTTCTTTTTTCGGCTTGTAGCCCATATGCCCAAAGAACAGTTCGACATTTTCAGGACATTCAAATCCTTCCATTTAACCCATAAACTGTATTTCAGAACATGTGAGGTTATTATTGTCGACAATTTATAATGTTAAAGTTTAACATGTCTATATTTTATTTTTAGATTTAATTATTTTTTTAATCTTTTATTCTTTTTCTAATTAATTATCTTTTAAAATAAATAATTTTTATATTTTAGTAGTTCTAGTATTTTTTCCATTCTTTATTCTCAAGTGAAATGTCACTTATTAATCAAAGACTCAAGCAAAACATCAAACTATCACTTGGATTTTGTACGTAAAAAGTAGATTAGAGTATGTAAAGAGCTTCTCTATTAAAATATGAGCTATCATATTAAACAATTTAAGAATGAAAAAATGAAAAGAAAAAGAACAGTATCTTCAAATTCTCTTGTGATATATCAAATTCTATAAAAAACTTTTTATTTGATTTGAATTTTTTAACTATTATTCGTGAATTTCCATCTACTAGTATATGTTGGAGTCCCTTTATTTGTTAAAATCAAGCTCATATAGCAACACTTACATTTTTACAATCAACTGATTGATGTATAAATATTTAGCACATAACTGCATATGTTATCCAATCAGCACAGCCTTTTTAAATTATTCTAAGCCCCATTCAATCTTCCTTGCATATAGGGTTATTAGAATTGAGTTTGTAAACCCCTTAAGTGGTGCCATTCATGAGTCCATCACCTCATCATTTTATATTCCTAACCATTCCCATATATTGAGATAAATTTAATTCTTGATTCTCATTAATAATTGTATAAAGCCATGAGATTGAGATATGAGGATATACCTTTTTTTTTGTTACAAATAAAGGATAAAACTATAAAACAAAAATAGATGCAATATTCGATTAAATGGACTCAGGTTACTTCACAATAATAAAGATAGAGGGATACACGAAAATTCTTATGTGCATGTTAGATCTTGGTATGTTTCTTTGGTGTGCAGTGGGTCTATTGGATCAAATAACCAACAAAATAGTTGTCTTCTCTATGGACATATAAGATCTAGATATCCTAGTTCCAATTAAGAATGACCTTAATTTTAGCATCCAAGCATGAGATTGATGAGCTCCTCTTGTTATGATTTTGTACGAGCTTTTTAACATATAAAGAATCGACCTCAAAAAATAAACTTATAATCCATTTTCTTCAGGTAAGCTTAAGGTCTTTCAATATTCTATGAACTTTAGCTAACAACGAGCTGTTGATATTGAGTTTGCATAAAAAGTCAATAACCCAGTGATCGTATTTGTCTCTAATAAGGCCACCAGTAATAATGTATGCAGAGTTACTACGAATAAAGACGTTGGCATTAAGCTTAAACCAAGTCGAATGGGGAGCTATCTATTCCACCCATGGAAATTTAGACAGGTCCTTCTGAATGAAATGAGCTTGTGGATTATTGTGCCCTATTTGGTATTCCAACGACAATCAAATGAGATAGAGTGCTTGAATGAGTCTTATAGCGATCAACATTCTCGAAGTTGATCTCGTTCCTCTTTTTTCACATAATCTAGGTCGTGATAGGAAAATTAGCTTTCCAACTAGCAAAGCCATCAATCTTGGCATTTGTTTACAAATTTCACTTGATCCACCTTTCAAAAGGAATGGAGAAAAAACTATTAAAAAATTTAAATCAATTAAATCTCTTCATACTTATTTTAGCATAGGTAGTCGTGGATAATATGAATGATGTCTTCTCTACTAATGTGATACTAGGGGCACTAGTGTTTCCTACTCAAGTTTCAGCATTTCCTTTTAGTATTTGTAAGGGGGCGATCCAAGTCTGCTAGCCACATGAATAGACAACTCCTTTTCAAGATAGGAAAAGACTAGGTTTCCTAGTGCACCTCATGAAGGGATCTCCTAGAGTAAGCTTAACAAATTATATACTGATTTGACTGAGAACCTGTCACCACTCGAGTGTATCAGGACTACTATGACTCGTTCTATGGAATTTATGTTGACCCTAATATTAGTGGTCTTAAGACAAAATAAACTTGTGAGGAGGTCTATGAACTCACTCCACCTCCAACACATATTTTGGTTAACAGACATGAATTGTTTTTCTCCAGCTTGCATATTAGGAATATAGCATAGAAAATGGGGAAAATAAATGCATAAGGCTCTAACCTAAGTATCACTCCATAAATTAATGTCTTCCATACCAATCTCCCACCTGATCCTCTGCCTTGAGCACTTAATATGTTTAATCATGTGCTTTTATATAATTCAACCACAATTTTGGACATGTTCGATATCCAAATGCTCTAATTTAAAAGATGTTTTGTGCTAATCACATGAAATTAAAGGCTGCCAAATTATGTGAGAAAATAACATACGAGCTTCATGAGGAGAGCGACATTTTAGATCCTCATATCACAAACTTTAATGCCACCCATTTTCTGGGCTAACAAGTTGTAGCTCAATTCACAAGATGAATTTATGGTTATTTGATACTTAGGGAGAAAATTAAATTGATCCATTTTAATTAGTTGTCTTATTACTGTATTGAACTAATAAGTAAGAATCTCTATAAAAATCTTGTAAATAATATTGTACAAACTAATAAGTTTAAAATTAACAAAAATCTTAACGAAATCTTTCTCTAAAATGAACGTAAGCACAATATTTTCATCATTTTTTCTTCAATTATTTTCTTTCTATTGAAGACAATTTGCCAAACATAATTTTGGCTTTTTCAACTTCATTGTTGGCAGCTTCAAGAAGATGCCCAATCTTATCATTACATGAATCATGCTGGATTTTGTCATGATGTCTTCTTTAATCTCTGAATTTTTAATTTTTTTTTAATCAATTGAAGTTTATGTTCGATGAGATTTCTAAATATATAAATAAATAATTTAAGTTTATTTAATTAATATACACAATAGAACATATTTTATAAATTAATTTGTCTAAACTTTTGTTTTGAGACTGAAAATTTTTGGTTTCTATCTCATTTTTTAATGAATTAATTAAAAATTTACTTTCTTCTGAAAGAACATTTATTTTCAAAAACTCATATAGCAGTGAATTAATTTTATTAAGTTACCACCTTTTTCATTCAAAAAACGTGACATACAATTTATAAGATTATCAAATGTAACCAAAAAATCTAATTGAATAATTAAAATAAAAAACTAAACTATTGATCCGTAAATAATTTATTTCTAAATTTAAATATTAGAATAGAAAATATCCATTTAAGCAATTTATTTTATTTCCGTCTCTGCTACTTCCTTTCCACAGAATGATCCACCAATGGAAAAGTTAAACTGAACAAGAACAGAAAGTCTCAAGAAATTTACCAGAAAATATAAGAAAAAAAAGAAGTCTCAAGAAATTCTGAGAGAACTGCTGATAATTCGTTAATAACATCAAACAAATCCGAATCCCATTTCCCATAACACAAAATGGCCGCCCATTCATTCCTTTCCACTTTCGTCCTCCACTCTCCCTACACATTTTCTCGTTCCCCAAACAGACAAGGACACAACTTTTCTCACTCCTCATCAAAATCCCTCTTTCTCCACAGAAAATGCGCCAAACCCACCTGTCAAGTCGTCTCGCTTCTCTCTCAAAACAACTCTCTGACTCCGAAGGGCAATCCCCGTTACCTCCATTATCTCCTCCTCAGCAGAAAACCCTTCTCCTCGGCTCTTGAGTCACTACTTCTGTTTTGCACCTCTATTGCCTTATCTTTCTCTTTGTTTATCGCCGACGTCGACTCGGCTTCAGCTTTCGTCGTCACAACCCCTCGTAAGCTGCAGTCCGATGAGCTCGCTACTGTTCGTCTCTTTCAAGAGAACACCCCCTCTGTTGTTTACATCACCAATCTCGCTGTCAGGTACCTAATTTCGGTTCCTATTTAGTTGGGCTGTTAATATTTTGCTAATTTCTGTTTACTCGGCATTGTTGTTGTCTTGTACCTGCATCTTCAGAGTGGTTCTATAAGGTGAATTGAATAGTGTTTTAATGGTTTCTGGTGCGCGTTTAGACAGGACGCCTTTACTCTGGATGTGCTGGAGGTGCCGCAAGGGTCGGGTTCGGGTTTTGTTTGGGATAAACAGGGTCATATCGTCACCAATTATCATGTAATTCGCGGTGCTTCTGATCTCAGGTGAGTTTTAGTACTATTTTGAAGGGTTTACTCTTAATTCCAATGTGGGTATCGACTCTAGTTTCCATTCCTGGTGCTTGATTCTTTTTTCCATTTTTGGTGCTAGTATTCATTCCATTTTGATGGGTTTACTCTTAATTCCAATGTGGGTATCGACTCTAGTTTCCATTCCTGGTGCTTGATTCTTTTTTCCATTTTTGGTGCTAGTATTCATTCCATTTTGATGGGTTTACTCTTAATTCCAATGTGGGTATCGACTCTAGTTTCCTTTCCTGGTGCTTGATTCTTTTTTCATCAAATTATCAAGTGGGTGGTTGATTTTGTATTTTGGCTTTGCCAGTCATTTGCTCACTAAAATGTGTAAAATCGAGATTAGTTAGTTCATGTTGACAATCAAAGTTTTATTTCTCATCATTTTAGAACTAGACATTGGGAAATTTGGAGACTTGGATAGTGAGGAGTATATAATAGGATTCCAACCTTAGAATTTGCTAAAATAAAGTTCCTTCACT
>NW_019014477.1:253600-278559 GCF_000150535.2 Carica papaya
CCATTTGGGTGATTGAACAAATTTGATTCCTTTTTACTTGCGATTTAAATTTCGTTCTAAACTGATTGAAGAGTTCTAAGGTTCAAGCAAGGGTTTTGGGGTTCCGCATCAAATAATCTTCGCATAGTACGGTAGATCTTCCAAATCGATACGTGACCTTTTTAATTTTTCTTTTTCTGCTGATAGAAGAATAAGAAAAATAAAACTCTGTGTGTGATTTGGGGACCATAACTGTCTTTTTATATCGTCAACTTTTATCATTTCTCATTTTACTCATCATAAAATGAGAAATTACAAATATAATATTTACACATATTATAAGTTCATACTTAAACTCGATGTATTAAGATTCATAACCGTTTAATCATAATTGATCACTTTTAAATGAAATTAAAATAGAGTCAATGTATTAATTATAAGCACATGTATGGCTTTAAATGTCAAGGATTCGCATTTATGACCATGTAGAAATAATCCTTAGGCAAGAATTTGCTATGTTATGATGAAACACAAAAGTAAATGATAATCATTGAAAAAGTTAGTTTATGCTTCCCTCAATTAGTATCCTGTCATGATCAACTTTATTTTGTCCTTTCAAGGCTAACTTCTCTACAAGGATCGAGATCCCTATTGAAAGGGAACAATTGGCATTCACAAAAAAAAAGAAGAAAAGAACCCTATCTTTGAATATGGATTTAACAATTTGCTAAAGATAAATACAAGTGATTCATCAAATTCTTGCTTATTATTACATAAATTTCATTTTTATGGCAATTGTTGTTTTCATTCTTATAACAATAACGGAAAGTTCGAAGCATTCAATTAAAAAATTCACGATGCAACTAACTACAAAACAACAAAATATAAAATATACTTAAAAAAGTATGGTAGGTACATCATCTTCTAAATGCATCAATCTCTCTTTTAATACTTTTTTTAATCACCTAACCGGTCTGTGATAATACTCAATACACCTAGCTATTGTGCGAATAAGCTTCAATTGTGAATTAACTTTTGCTTAATTTTATATTCAAATATTTTAAATGCACAAAAATTAATTAAATTGCATATGAATTATATAGCCATCTAGAGGTCTGCTTTGAGTGTGTTATTAGTCTCCAATTTATTTGTGTGATAATCGTCAATGTTTTACATATGCAAATCTGGATCTAAAATATTATCTTTGTTACCAAGAAAATGTAGTTTAAGATTAATTTGGATTTAGAAGTTTCGTGGACGTTATTGAAATTTAGATGTTCATGTTTTGTATTATGTTATGGGTGTCATATATGATTTTGCCACTAGTTTCATACTTGATCTTATGTACCTATATTCCAGCTTCTGTTTTCCTCATTTTAAGATTTGACAATTTACAAACCATGACAAGAGTCCACGTCATACCATGCAACTACAATATGTAACACCACGTAAATAGTGTATTGGATTCATGAATTGAACCTAGGAGAAAGAAGGTTTGTAACATACCATAACATGTTGTTCAATTAAGAACCTCGATGTTGTGTGTATGTATATGTTTACATGTATATATGTGTATGTATATGTTTACATGTATATATGTATATGTATATATATATATATATATAATAATAATAAATAGATATGTATATCAAGGGAATAAAGTGAAATTTAAAAACGAGAGAACTATATGGACGGATTTTTCAAGCGTAGGACAAAATATTAGAAAATATTTTTAAGTCATATAGTGGCTCATTTGTAAAATAAAATTTTAACTATACAAAAATAATTAAAATATATGAAAAAAATTAATTAAAATTGGAGCCAAAATTTGATTTTAGTGTATGATCATTGAAGCTACTGAAAAACATATCACTTAAAGCGAATTTTTAAAATAAATAAACTATTATGAAGAAAGTTAAAAAAAAAAAAAAATCCAAAGATTTACAGATTAATTTTTGTAAAAATAAGTGCTAATATTAATTTTCTAGCAGTTTTGGTTATATAAAAATAAAATATTATAATAATTATGAACTAATTTAGAACTAAATACAAAATTAACAATCTAGTGTTCTTTTAAGATAACATTATAATGCTTACATATAAAAATCACATCTTTCTTCCACCTAATTTATTGTACCGATGTATTATATATACTTCTGGAAAGAAATTCAACATTGGGTGTGTGAAAAAACTAGTATATATATATATATAATATCATGACTATGATAGAGTCCCAAGAGAAGAAGATCCCAATTGTTGAAAAGAAGAGTTGTGTACAAAACCCAGTAGTTGATTGCATTATATATATATATATATAGTTTAATGATGAAGGTCTGATGATAGACACTGCATCTTTACAGTGATGTAGTCTTAAAGGCCCCTAGAGCTTCCAATGTAGTATGGTGGCCACATCTTTAACCTAACAAAACACAGAGAAAAAGAACATGACAAATGGAGCAGTGAATATAGAAACTTAGGAAGGGAGGCACAGCCTGTCCTCCGTATTCATTAATTATATATGGTAAGATTATATAGGTGAAGAAGGCAAATGCAAGCTAATAAATAATATTACATATAATTATATAGGTGAAGCAAGCTGATGACAGGTGTAGTCTCATACGGAGAGAGGAGGAGAGAGGCCAAACTCCAGACCCCAAAGCTCAAAACTGCCCTTCACAAAGTCATAGTATCCTCCCTTTAATGCCAGTGTCTTCTTTACCAATCCATCTCTTACAAATGGGTAAGTTAACAGATTCCCTAATGACACATTAACTGCTTCCTGCATTATTTTTTTTAATTTTTTTTCCAATATTAATTAGTGAATAATCACAATTAATTACTTAATTAATTTTAATTAGATAGAGAAATACAGTGGTTTATACCTTTTCACAAGTTGTACATTGATCTGGGAAGGCTGCGCTGCCATTTTCAGCCAGCACTTTGGTCTTGGCAGGTAGACCGATCTTCACCCAGTCTTCTATGAAATCACTGCGTATACATATAAAGAGAAATGTAAATTATAAAATATTTATAAGTTAATGTGTATGTATGTATGTATATGTATATATATATATATATGTATGTATATGGACGTACGTAGAGTAGGTTCCATCATAAGTGAAGGACATGAGGCCTTTGATACCACCACAAGCAATGTGGCCTATCACCACTATGTTTTCCACCTTGAGATGGAGAAATGCATATTCAACTGATGCTCCAAATCCAGAGTATCTAGTCTGCACCATTATATCCATTAATTTTCATTTTCATTTTTATTTATAATTAAAGATTAATCATTTTCAATTTTTAATTATATATATACATATGTATAGGTATATATATGTATAGATGGAAAATGAAATGACCTGATCATATGGAGGGACCATGTTGGCTACATTTCGGACCACAAACGCCTCTCCTGGTTGGAAATCCAGCACATGAGATGGGCATACTCTCGAGTCTGAGCATGCAAATACCATGAACTGCACAAAACCTTTTATACTATTACCTAATTATTCATAATATATATATATATACATAAAAATAAACCCAAAAATTAGGACATGCTAATTTTTTGTATTTTTTAAATTATATTTTGTATAATATTATAATATATATATATATAACAGTTATTTATATAACCTTTTGATGGTTTTTTTTCCTCACACTTGTCACATATTTTTTTATTAAAAATTCTTTTACTTCTATATAATTTTATTTACATAAAATAAAAATTATTTATTATTTATATAATTATAAAAATTTATATTCTATAGTTAACATATAGGGTGCAAATCTATTATATATATTTAATCATGTATATATATATATGAAAAGGGTATGGTAAATATAGACATAGTAATTAATCATATATGTGTGTGTGTGTGTGTATACACATATATACCTTGGGGCTTTGGCCTTTAGCAAGCTCACTGTATAAAGCTGGATTCTTGCTGCAATATATATTTATAAAGGTCAGGCAGTGATATAATATGTCCATCTATCCATCCATCAGATAAATGCATATTATATGTATATGTATATGTATATATTATAGGAATGAATAAAAACTAACTCATATTTTTCCTTCTTGAAGTAAATGAAGCCTTCTTTCATTCTGTCAACTGGATTGAATGGTTTGGTGTCGGAGGAGGATGTCTGTAACTCAGCTGTTATTTGCTCCACTTTTGCTGCTGCTACAGTTTTCAGCTCTTCCTTCTCACTGCAACCAAACCAAATTGTAATTACTACTCCAACTTATATATATATATATATATATATATGTATGTATTAAATTTAAGTGACAAAAATATTTTGAAATCTTTTAAAAATTAGTCGGGTATGTAAAATCCAGAAATGATTAAAAGTTGGATATGTGAAATAAGAAGAAATATTGATGTACATGAGGAGTTTCTTGAGAGCTTCGATGGCCTCGTCATATGCTTCCTTTCCCATATCTTCTCTCTGCACCAAAACAAATTAATTGACATATATTGAACTAGTATACTTATCGTCTCATTGGTTTTATATATACATATATAGGGTGTCTAAATCAAATATAACGGAAACAAAAAATAACTTCATATTTTGGAGTAAATCTAAAAATATTGATAAGAGTTAATGTAATTAAATTATGATGAAAATATTTCTTGAAATAATGAAATTTACATAAAATTTAAAATGTATTTATTATCATTTACGCGATTTAAATAAATAAAATTTCATATCAAATGCAATCTTTTTTTTTTTTTTTATAAAAACTAAGCACTTATTAATTGGTGACCCTAGGTGGGTACACCTGTCACTACTTGAAGTAATAAATAGATAGCAGACCCTTTTAATCCACCATACATTTGTGTGGTTATATCTCCTTTAAAAAGATAGATATATATATATATATATATACATATTGTGTGGTGATACACAAACTATATTATTATAAAAATATCCTTATGCCATCTACCCACAACGTAACTAATAATTTTTACTCAAAGAAATATTCATTTACTGAAATTTTAAAAGAGAAATAACATGCTAAAGCACATTAACTCACAAATGAATCAAATGTATTGTTTCTTGTTTAAAGGAGTAAAAATTACTTTTCAAAAATCCCAAATTAAATGTGTACGTATATATATATACATAAAAGAGAAATATTCCAATTATAAGCTACGTGGGCACTTGGATATGTGAATGACATTATATAGATAAATAAATTTACCAAACGAGAAGGGTTGATGATAGGAGCAGGGACAGCAAAAACAGGATCGTTCCGAATAAGGCTAGGAAGAGAAGGCGAAGAAGAAGAAGAGGGCGCAAGGCGAGCAAAGAAGGTGGGGCGGTGTGAGCGGAGAGAAGATTGAGAAGGGGAAAGAGGGGTTAAGCACCAGCCGTTAATGGAAGCGGTCGACATTGTGCAAACTACCCTTCTATTGCCTGGCTTTATAGCTTAAACAACCCACCACCTATTCATATATTTCTTTTCACAATACATATGCTCACCAGGATAATGAAAGCGAAAGCTCCTTCAATATCAGCTTCTATTCACCCCTTCCCTTCACCAACTTATCCTTTTGCATTTTTAAATAGAATAATCCAATTACCTAATGTTAATTAATTAAACCATATACTTACTTAAACTTTAAGGCCATGCCCGTGTATACATACACTTTAAATGTCTCTTCACCGCCCTCCCATTCTTTATATTTGAACTAAGAATCTTTTTTTCTCCCATTAAATATAAGTATATTAATCATATATATAATAGTAATCCAACGAATATTGACAAAAATTATAGTGATCTAATTTTTTTCACCGACCGAAAAGAAAAATAGAGACTAATAAAATGGAAGGAAAGAAACTTGATAATAAATGATGAAGAACACGTGGCTTGATTTTGGAAAATAATGTTGAAAAAACTATTAGTGTTGGAGAATGAAATGGATGGTGGAAAAGAGAGGGAGGCATGCATGGTGGGCGAAGGGCTTGTTGTGATAAGGCCCTATCCCTAAAACATGGCCATGCTCTTACCTTTTATCTCTTTTGTCTCCTATATCACCTCCTCTGGTTTTAACTCCCACTACTCACAGTCTCAGGCTCACCTTTTAATTTGCTTATACAGATATGCATTCTAATGGTTTCAATTCATATACGAGCTTCTGGATCATATTGTTCGTACTCATTACTACTACAATGCACATCATTACCTTTAATATTAATATCTCTGAAAAATTCTTCTTTAAAAAAAAAAAAAAAAAAAAAGTAAGATAATGTAAGCCACTGCTTGTAATCCACACATTGAAGATTTTTTCTTAAGTGAAAGAGAAAAAGCAAATGAAATGCGGGATACCTCCTCCAACCCTCACCCATGTTATGGACCTTAGTTCGCCATAATGCTACAAAAATCAGTAAAATGGCAATTCTTCCTCCTAAAATATGGGTCAGAATTTTATACTTCAAAGAAAAGAGTAAGAATAAGATAATGAAATATAAGACAATCATGGAGCTCATAACTAATCCAAATAAGCAAACAAAACTAAGTAACAAAACGTATTAGAATCTAAAGATTAGTAAACTACCCCAAGTATGAGAACGTACGGCAAATATCACACCACCACTCTCCATGCAGCGACCTTTCTTTTGCCATTTTCAATAAAACTGAAAGCCAAAAACAAATTAATTTGATGATATAATGGAACTGAACTGAACTTATATCAACTTTTAGCTCCTTTGAGTTTGAACTCAAGGAAATATGAAATGTTAATGCTTAACCAGGAACCTTGGATTTTATCATGCATTGCGTGAGCAATTTGCAGACAGAGAAACTACTATGTCGACATTTCTGTGTCATTTTATCAACATATCTGCCCACCAACACTTTGCCCAAGTGGCACAACTTAATTCTTTAAATTCACATATTATTTATTTTTTGTAGTTAACATATTCCAATATGGTAACTATTTCATTAATAACGTTACAAGAATTTCAAAGTCGCCATAAAATTTATTTATGCAGTAACATTCTAAGAAACCACTACTAATGAAAATGAAATAATGAATACATTTGTTCCTTGGGTTTACCTGACAGGCACAACACTGAAGTTGATATGATAATACCTGCATATCCAAATACAGAGTATCTGCAATGTAGATGTTAACTGCCGCCAGTACATGTATGGTAACTTCTTGGTCAAACAATTTTCTTAAAGAGGAAGTGGATTTTTACCTCTCTTTTGAAAACATTTCATGTGTTACGCATGTTAGCAGTCCACCTTAGTTCATCAAATTACACTTTTTTACATGCAAGAGTACTTTGTCCTGTCATCTTCAGATTTGATTCATCACGCTAACACCAATATTTTTGAGTTATCCCACACTACAGACAAGAGCAAAAGTTGATATTTCATGTTGATTAAATGGGCTATGTTCACATATCTGTGAATTTCTGTAATACATGAACTCCTAATTTTAAATTTTACCTCGAATAAAGGAGAACATTGGATATCATAATGGCAAATCACCCATCATGACATTTGCCTACGCACAGATAGGCAAATAATGTCAAAAAAATTTGCGTATGTGAAGAAACCAAAAATCAGGAAATCAATAAAATCAAAGCATTTTTGCATATGTTGTCGAGAAACCAAAAATGACTCACATTTCTATTAATGGAAAGGTCAAGTACTGTGGAAGAAGAAAGAAAACCTAAAAATGTACACATAAGACATTTTGCCTAGGCAGAGGCCGGCCTAAGTGCTATCAGTTTACTATTTGCATTCCATGATTCCATCAGTTACTATTTTTAACTTCACAGTTCATATCCTCAGCCTGTTATGTTTTTTTCTCTACGCTAAGACAAATGAATAACACATCCAAGATGCCGGGTGTGTTTCTTTCTTGTTAACCTTCAACTATATGCCAGACACGAAACAAATTTCTTCTCACAAAGAACAACAGAATGACCGATCTGTGAATGGGCATTCAACAAAAGTACCAAATTCCAACAAAACCACTCTTGGTCCTTCACAAGGTAAAACTTTACTGATCAGCTCTTAATTCAATGCTAAATGAATTCAGGCCAGGTGAAACACATTGCAATCATGAAAGCTAAATATATATTCGTCACTGTTTATTTGGATTCATCATTCTAGTACACGAGCGGATCTCATTTACACAAAAGAATTGATGAAACAGTTTCAGGTCCCAACAAAGGTATACCTTTAAGATATAGGATTGATGCTATAATGACTTTTAGCATTGACAAAGTATTTCAAAAAGTTTTAGCTGTGAACGAACGTATCAACAGTCATCATGTCACTGTACTCTTGCAGATTACTTGGGGCATAGTCTGATGGGACAGACAGAGAACGCAATGCACCGAGCAGCCTTTGCCAACGTAAAGCGTTCATTTTCTGTTAATGGTCTCTCTATCACCTTTATAATATTTGCATCCTAAAACATTAAGTCAAACAACAATCAGAGAGCACCAAAATGCTTTAAAACAAAATAATCTTTTGGGTAATTGAAGTAACCTATCTGCATCATTTTAAAAGTGTCCTTTATCCTGTTGAAGTTTCATTTTTGCAATCAAACTCTAGGTTTATATGTTTTATCCATAGCTTAGTTATTTATCCTTTGAAATGTAATCTTAGTTTGTTTGTGTTTAAGCAAGGTACATTTTCCCTATTTTGGGTGTAATAACTATCATACACAGGAACTTAAGCTTTTTATGTTACTTCATGGAAGAATCGTTAGACTATTGCATTCTTTTTCCCTTCTTTTCTTTGTCGAAACCAACAAATAATACCAGAGCTTCTATTGCTCTTAGAGGGGGCTGAGAAAGAGAACTAGGAGGAGATGGCTAAGAAGTTCAAAGCTCTCTCCTTCATTTACTCGGCTACTTCTGATACAATCTTTATAAGGGTTGGTGTCAGATAGGATCAAGGAGGAACTTCAAGGGAGTGAAAAACAAAGCAAAGGTAAGTGTTCGATCTAACAAGAGAGTTTGATTTTCTTATGATGAGTAACTTGGAAAATGTGGCGTTCATTGGTACAGTAACACAAGGTGGTGAAACAAGTTAGGATGCTAGGAGAGGAAATAGTGAAAAGAAGATAGAAGAAAAAGTTTGTGTTAGTCTTCCAGAAAGGTTTGAAGCAAAAATCTTTACTCTGAAGGACTCAAAAGACTTCTTACAACTATCCTTGGCAAAGTTGGTGGAACAATCTCTAAAGTAATTAAACCAAAAAGGACCGACAAACTAAATAAACTACTGAATGTGCTTTTGTAATGAAAAGACTTGAGGAAGCAATGCAGGACATGTTACAAAAGTGATCCAAGAGAGCACTAGCTGATCAAAATGCTCAAGTTGTAGCGAATGAGAAATTGCATGAGGGGAGCCTCTTTGTAACCAAATATTACTGAATCAGCTGAAGCATCTAGGCAAAAATCTGCACAGATGGTGGCGGCTAAGGTTGTGCATCTAGACAAACTGTGTACTGAGACCGACCAAAGCTAGGTTGTGTGCATCTGCACGTCTAAGGGTGACTGCAGCTGGCTGTGGTTGAGGAGCTGGATCCGGTTATGAAGGCCGGTCTTGGTAGAGATGACCGACTATGATGTCGGCTTGTGGTAGAGATGGTCAGTCTGGGGTGGCTGGCAACTGGACTATGATGGCCAACTGTGAAGGCTAACCTTTTAAACTTTATCTTATTTTGGCAATAAAAGTCGAATAAGGCTTGTAAAGTATTTTATTGAATATTAAAACCTTATATACAGATGTTTTCTAGGATGGTAAATGAAATATATTGTTAATTACAATTAATTACATATAGTGTAATTTACTTTTATACCATTTAATCTAATTTACCATTTCTTTAACAGGAAGAAATACAAACCATCATATTCAATTATGGCATAAAAAACGCAAATGCAAGGTTTGGAAAGTTTCGTGGAAATGCAAGGATACATCACCAAAAACCTGTTAGTTATATGTGTTTTTGCTCCAAAAGGCATTATATGGATTGAATCAGGTTACAAGAGCTTAGATGTGAGAACTGATGACCATTTGCTGCAATTGGGTTTTAGTAGAAGCTCTAGTGAGGATACTCTATGTGCAGCCAGAGGACAGTGATGTTTTACTTGTTTACTCTATGTGGATGATCTTCTTGTAACTGAAAGCAAGAAGAATATGGCAAAGAAGTTCAAGACTGAAATCAAATGTTTTTTTTCTGACATAGGTGTTGAAATTAAGTGTATTTGAAATGACAAACTTGAGGAAAATGTCCTATTTCTTTGGGATGGAGGTGCATCACTCTAATAAATAAATTTTTTTATCAACCAAGAGAAGTATGCTGAAGATGTAGTAAAAAACTTACAAAAGCGAAATTGCAACTATACACCCCTTGCTCCAAACGCGAAGATAAGCAAAGAAGATGACAGGAAGAAAATTGAAGCTGGAGTACATATTAGTCTGGTAGGCTTTATTGTCAGCCACAAGATCTAAAACTATGTATGTTATAAGCTTGCTTTCCAGATTCATGCAGGCTGCCAGCAAATTGAACTTCAAAGCAGGCAAGAGACCATTGAGGTACATAAAAGGAAAAAGTGATTTGGCATCCGGTTCATAAGGTGATATGCTAAGAAGTTGTTTGGTTTTACAGTAATTGGACTGGATCAGTGAATGACATGAAGATCTGGATATACTTTTCACATTGTCTCAAGTGTGTTAAGCTAAAATTCAAGGAAGCTGAAAACTGTTTTTCAATCAACAAAAGCATATCACAGTTTTGTTGCGTTTGTCATGAAGCAGACTATTCTGCTTAGGAAAAACTGCTTGCTAATTTGAATCAAGAGCAAACAATGGAAACAACCATTTTCTAACAATCAAATCTGCAGGTATAATTGCCAAGAATCTAGTTTTTCATGACAAGACAGAAAACATTAAGATAAATTATCATTTTGTGAGAGAAGCTGGGAAGGAAGAAGAGGTCGTTGAACATTCTGAAGAACAAATGGTAGACATCTTCCAAGTCACTGCCAGAAAACGAGATCTGAAAGACCAAGAAGCATGCTTGGCGTTTCCAGAAAAAATGACAAAGAGAAGATTTGAAGTTGGACAGTTTTCTGTCAAATTCAATATTGTGCATTTTATCCATAGCTTGGTTAGTCATTTGTTAACTACTTGTCAAATGCTTGCATGGTGTGAGCCATATTAGGCAAGGTCAGTGGAATATTAGTTGTTTATGCCTTTAAGCTATGTATATTTGTCCTCTTTTTAGCTTAATGGCTGTCATGCACAGACACTAAAGGTTTCTATGTACTTAAAACCACATTTAAATGGAAAATCAGTAGACTTTTGCATCCATTTTTTCTTTGCTTCTTTGCCTGCAAATAAAAATATATCTTTCTCCTCTTTTACCTATTTAAGGTTTCGGGCAGGTTTCTGGACAAACACACTAACCTTCTTTTGTTGTTGAATAGAAGGCCTCACACTGGCTGTATCACCAACAACAATTACATTATTTACGTTCCCCCTTTCATCTCTTTCTGTCGGTGAAGATGTTGAATGTCGCCATTGCCCATTAATGATATACTTATAGGAGTACCTAAAAGCAGGGACATAGGTTTTAGAAATTAAATCACACAAGACAAAATCTTCCAGAAGTCAAACTTGCAGGGTCAGAATTTCCAAATACTGCACATAACAAGAGTATATGACAGTAGCCAAACATCTATCAAAATTGAACTAGCCCAACAACAGCTCACATGTTCAACAATGCAGCAGATGAAGAATCTTAAAATAATTGAAAAAGTGAAGAATTCATGACTTACTTCCCTTGTGGTAATCTAACCTCAGTTTCACATCTTGGTCCAAGCTTGTGAGTTGCCTTAATTGGTTCTTTCCAATTTCCAGTAAAATCTCCGACCAAGCATACATCCTCCCCCTGTTATAAAAATATGTTTTAAAAAAAAGAACGATCCCTAAATAAGTGTTAGAAATTAATTGTTATTAATAGTTAAAGTTAGAACAGACTCGTTAAAGCCTACATGTTTTGAAAACCTTATGGAAGTAGCCTAGAGCAATAGTGCACCATCTGAAGACATTGCTACCCATTCTTTAAAGTGATAAGAGATCAGTTGCAACACTAAGATCAAGTTACAAAAATAAAATCAATGACTACCTCATGCCCATTCCATATAAAGGTCACAGCATGAGTTGCTGGTCCGTCATGTTTGCCATTTTCTACCATAGCTATAAGATCCCAGGTTGCCCAAGCAATTGCTGCTCTGTATCAAGATAAATATTGGACTTTTCAGCCAACTCGTGTAAATTAATAAATGTACAAAATTATACTTCAATGCATGAAAATAAAAACTTTCATCACTTTCTCTATTTTTCTTTCCTCTTTTCTACTAAATGTTTTCCGGTTGTGAATAACATTATTGTACAGAATTTGACTCAAAAATAGTTTCAAATGCATATTCAACTTCATTTCAGTGTTTGACAGTGATCTGACCATTAAAAGTAATCTTTCCTGACAACTAAATAACCTACTCAACTATCAAATGGAATACTACTGGAGGCTTCATGAATCATCAGACAATTAGTTCTCAGCTGAGCTACTAATTGGAATTTGACTGGACAGAAACTCATTAAAATGGTCTTTCCTTTTTCAAATTACATAGCCAGATTTCTTTCAAAAGGGATCTAGTTATCTAGAAGACAATTGGGCAACCACAATTATTGGGCCACCAACATATGGTCACATTGAAGAAACCAACATGACTCATGAGCCATTTCTGCTTCATTTTTGAAGAAGTGTCTTGGTTTAGCTGAGGCAAACAATATCGCCAAAATGTTAAGTACGCATAAGTAAGAATGCAGAGAAAATAATATACAAATAATAATCTTCTTGCTAATATTAAAAGAATAATAGATATGCATAAGCGTTTTAGAGTGAAAAACCTGTCAGGTTTGCAAGAATGCAATCCAACTACAAAATTATAAGCTGCGTGAAGGGAAGTATCAGTCATCCAGTGTAGATATGCAATCACACAAGCAGGAGATCGATCAAAACTGGTAGTACAGGTAATGAAAACACGATGGTTCCTTTTAAGCAAGCGCAACAAGAGCCCCACAGAGAATGGCAATTTCTTCCTCATATCAAACGAATCTGCATTCCTGCAAAAAGAACAGAGGCAACTTTTGTGTCATTTTGAGCTGCCATGCTTTAATTGATGATAAAAAATCAGTGTATTACATTTAAATTCCTAATATCTACCCACAAGAAATTATTATTAAGCAGGCAGCACATTTATGTCAGTATCAAGATCTCATTCACACAACTTTTTGTTTTTGGAATAACTCATCCAACACGACTAATCATAGCATTGAGGGAAGAAATACCTCACACAGCATGCATAGACAAATCTGAACAGAATCTTAGCATGAGGAATTATGTCATAAAGACACTGCATAATACTGTTCGCTGACCTATTACAATAGTTTTTTTCCTTTGAGAAAGTACCTTATAGGATAGTTAACCATTAAGATATTGAACTTTTGGCATGATTTGGTGATCATTTTGTAATTGATTCTCCAATTTTCTGCTTCAGTTGCACTTTGAAAATTGATTACAGCACTGATTCCCTGATGCAGAAATTGCCTAACCATCAAAGTGAGCAATGGAATTGGAGATAACAAGAGAATATACATACATACAAGCAGATTCTTAGCCAACATATTATGTCAACACTTTCTATCCTGCTTATATGTAGAAATCAGGATATCTAGATAAGAATCACTTCAGCAAGGCATTCACCACAAAAAATGAGAGGTTAGAGTTATCCACTGATGTGAATGCAACTCTGGAGCCTAGAATATTCAAGATATTTTGAGCTTGAAGCATTCTGATTCCAGCAAATTCTTATAAGTGAACCAACATCATGTTCTTGGTTATCTTTAGCTCTCTGGACTTTTATCAGATGTTCATGTAAACCACGAGCCTTGAAAGATCAACAAACAATCAACTTGTTGTTCTTGCGTTTTGTTTCAATAAGATTACATTTTTCTGTTTTTTTTTTTTTTTTTGAGATAAGACAAGATTACATTTTTCTATATTTGACGATTTATTACCACTTTTAATATTTTTCATTTGATTGATCAAGGCTAACAGGAAACTTGATATATTTCACTTTACTACCCAAAAAAAAACAGTTTAAGCAACCTCAAAACAGGAATAAACAAAATGGGGAAAAGGGAGTTCAATATTATGTGGTCTTTTATTGCCAATAGAAGCTTACTGTAATAAACAATTAAAAGAAGAACAGAACATTGTGGTTAATCACATATCTCTCAAAGCAGAGTTGCACAGGTACTCACAGCATCTGATAGAGTTTCTACATCAGCTTCTGTCTGTATGCATGACCCCACATATATTTGCTCTGTAATCTGGGAACACAAAATGAGTTTTGCTAAGAAAGAGGGAAAGAGAGAACGGAACGAGAATGCAATAAAAGCATCTTCCTCCTTTCTCTCTCCACCCCACTCCCTGACATCCTACCCCGTGAAAAGAAAAAGGAAAGATAAGTAAATTAATAAAATGGCTGAACATCACACCTTACTGTAGTGCATTCCAAGAGAATGATTATAGTATAGCTCGCCTTTTGAGCGTTCAAGAGCTTTTGTGTATTCCTCCAGAGGAAAGTTCCCATGACTCCATTCCCCACTGCCTGGCTCTTCTTCTGAAAAAATAGAAACAACTTGGGTAACAGATGGTGCTAGAATATTCTTCTGTGCCAACGGTTGAACGTGTACATTTTGATTATTTAGAAGCTTCCATCCATGCGGTGATTGAAACCTTGAGGAGAACATTACAAAACCAGAATTTCTACTGCCTTCTGGAAACTTTTCTAAATTTGATGCCAAGACAGATTTGTTCCAAGTGGCAATAGCTGCACGACCTCTATTATACAAATTATCAAGATCACTCGAAAGATGCAGTAGTTGAATTGGAAAGGGATAAAAAGGCCTTTCAAGAACAAGGCTATATGAACCTGTCTTCTCTGTCAGCATCTTCCTGGAGAAACCAAAAACTGAAAAAAATAAAAAATAAAAATTGATGAACAAAACAGACTTCAAATAGATGAGAGCTTTTCTTTTTCTTTTTTTTGGTGGATTTTAACACATTTGAATGGGAGCAGTTAGAATATACATAACAGAGACCAAGAAAGCACACTGATATTTCACTCTCTGTTCAGGTAAAAATTTATAATCAGCTACATGGAATGGCAGGAAAGAGTCTCAGATCATAAATATATTTCACATTCCAAAAATTTATTATTATATCAAGCCAAATGTCTCAATTTGAAGCAATAACAATTTTACTACAGTAAACTATTATCAAAATACTATCAACATCCACGACAATACTAATGCAGTATAAATTGCCGCAATATAGATGACTCTCTCATTAACAATTTGAATACTGCGATGCACTGCAGAAGTTTTACAGGAACAGAAGGAGCCACTAAGGTACAAAGAATCAAGAATATCAATTGTCTATAAGAGAAAAAGACGAAAAAAGCACACCATGGGGAGATGACATCTTAGTGGGGAAAGAGGATTCACCATGTAATAATAGCTAATTATCAAACACTCTACCATTCTCAATCGATCAGAGTTCATACATTACTAAATAAACCAAAATTCAAAGCTCTTGCCATATAGTTTTACTGATAAACTGCAGTCAGATAATTCTGATACAGAAACGAATATCTAAATCACTGGCACAAGATGAATCCATGGAAACAAATGCTTGAAAAACTATATGGCCATGATGTACGAAATCTAACAAAGCAAGACCATAATATAGTTGACAGTAGCTAAAAGATAGAAAGAGATAATTGTTCACTCTGCAAACAAAAAATTATAATCTAGCTACATGGAACAACAGGAGCAAGTCTCAGTTCTTAGTCATAGTCAACATTCCCTAGCTATGATCTAGCAAGCCAACTATTATTTGTCTCAATTTGAAGCAATAAGTTATTTTCTATAGCAAACTATTATCGAGATCCACCATCTCGGTGGCAACAATGAAAATGATGTGTATATTGTTGTAACATAAATGGCTACCTCATTAACAATGTAATCGCCAATGCTACACAGAAGTTTTGCGACTTTTGGATCAAAAGGAGCCAGTAAGGTATAATGTACTAGAGTATTAGTTACTCTATCTGAGCAAGAAACACGCAACAAGGAGGTGACATCCTAGTGTCAAGTACCAAGTGGATATCATCATAAAAGAATAGCTAATTATCAAACACTCACTTTACTGTTCTCTATCAATCAGAGTTCACATTTCTAAGTGAACCGGAACTAAAAGCCGTTGGTACTATATATTGCTTCAACTCATTTTACTAGAAGACTTCAGTCAAATAACTCTTAAACTGAAATCAATACATACATCACACGATGAATCCACCGCAACAGATGTTCCAAAACGAAACAGCCATGATATAAGAAAATATAAACATTTAAGTAGAAAATTTAAGCTAACAAGGATAAATCCCTTACTGCATATCACCAAGGTCCTTGATCTCAATAAGCCTGCCACCAGATGAATCACTCGCCTTCTTCAGTGTGTCCCCGACCATAATTATCCTCGATCTCTCCGCATTACTCTACACAACAAAATATCAATTGTACCATATAAAGACGATACGATTGCTTCGTTAACTTCCAAAACAACTTTTTCTTTCTATTTTTTCATTTTCATTTTTCTTTCTAAATACAAAGATACAAAAAAATTATTAGTATAAAAAAAAAAAACCAAAGAAACGGGAAAATAAGCAATGAAGAGCTCCATACCCCTTTTTTGAGAGAATGGACAAAGATTTTGCCATCTACGGATAATGCGAAACGAATACCGAGAGGTTTATCGAGAGTGACCATGTACTCGTTGAGATTCATCTTGAACGAAGAACACGAATCGCTCGACACGGCGTAAACCCTAAGTAGTACTCCTCCTCCACAGAAACGAACCTTCTGCTTAGGCCGGAGAGTAGAGATAACTATTCCGTTGGAGAGACTGGAGCATCTACTCCAAAACGAAGACGAAGCGGCGCCAAAAACGAGGGGTGTTGATGAGATATCAGACGCTCTGCAACCTGAGAGTTGCAGAGAAGACATTTTCGTTTAACCAAGTAATTTCTCAGATTAGTATTTTGAGAGAGAGCAAGTCAGGAGGAGCAGAGCTCATTAGCTTCCAGTAACGTGGAGATTAGAGATTTATCCTCACATATATGAAAAAATCTACTGTGTACAGTTTAGCTGGTGGCTCTTGAAATGGGATTGAAAGGACAAAAAGCTAGAGAGGCGGAGGGAGCGGTGAGAATCCGGTGGTCCACGCGGCTTCATGTGGGACCCGCTTGTATGAAGCCGTTAGCAACTTTTTTGCTTTAACAGTGACACGTTGGAAATTTTGATCCAGGTTTGCCGGGGCCCGTTTCTGTTCAAGTCCACACAGCGTTACCTTCTGTGACGTGGCATGACATCGTTGGTTGAAAGCTATACAAGTGATAAACGGTGAAATGGGGGGATTTGTCCCACGAGATTTTAGTTAAACAATGAGAATTTCCTGCGCCGACGGAAAATGCATGCGATTTAGGAGTCGACAACATAATATTGTGATTCGTGGAGGGTCCGGAAATATACTGGGGATTTGAATAACACGAATAAGATTATGACACGTGGAAAAGTACGTCAGCTAGCTCATGCTCTTGTAAATTAAGCCCATAAAATATGGAAGTAATAGAAGGGCCTGCACATGGACCATGCTGTGTGTCACGAAGAGAATTGTCACATTTATTTGTCCGACATATTTAACTGAATTTTTATTTTTCCCTACAAAATTCAAATTTAGTTAAGTACTAAAAATTAAAAATGTTTTTAACGTAAAAATAACTTTATTTTATTTGTTATTAACAGAAAATTAAAAACTGGCAACAGAAACTTCAATATATAACCTGGTAAATAATATTTTTAACATGAATATATTTATTACATTTTTATTTTATTGATCGTAGTCGTTGTATGGTTTTCAAAACTACCAATTTTTCAGACCACTGAATAAGTGATTTTGTGTGGTTTGGATTATTTTTATTCTATTTATACCCTTACACTTTTTTGTTATTTATATTTATACTCTCATCTTATTTAATTATATTTAATCATATTTAATTATATATATACATATATATATGTATAATATATTTAATTTTATATGTACATGTATATAATATATTTAATATTATATTTATGTACATTTTAATTATATATACATATATATTTAATATATATACACATATATCTGTATATTTAATTATATATATATATATACATATATTTATTTAATTATATATATTCTATGTTTTTTATTTTTTTATTTATTATTACATACAATAAGTTATTGGTGAAATAGTTAATTTGATCAAATATACAACTACATCATCCTATCAATCCAAATAAAAACAATTATCATTACCATATATTAATACATAATCTTTCCAAACATAGTATAATTTTACCATTACCATACTTTGTCATTACCTTACAATACATTAACGAACTATCTTAAAAGTCATTCAAACACACCTTTAGGGGTTGAGCTTAAGGCCACTTTTTTTTCCAAACTGGTAGCGTTTTAAGGAAAGTAATTAAAACCATGCCCAAAATGCTACCATTTTGGGATAGGCATTTTAAGGACTCTCCCTTTCTCTTCTAGACATAATGAATGAGATAACAAACTTTCGGTTCTCCTCCTTTTTCTTTTTTTGAGAAACTGAGGGCAAGTAACAGTAGGCAGGGCCAGGGCATGGTGAAACTCCCTCCAGCTCTTGTGAAGCTTTCATATTCAAGAAAACTCTCTCCAGTTCTTATGAAAATTATATTATAAAAACACATGGCGGCTCTGACTACTGAAAGATTAAATAACTTTAAAAATGCTAAATATGAAATCATGATGTTTCACAAGGATGAAGATTACAATAACGAAGAGTTGCAAAACATGTGGGAAAGCTTTAGAAGAGATGAAAAAAACTTTATTTATGAATGAACTTGGGTCATTACCATTATCGTTATATGTTAAATTGTATTGGAAAGTGACTAAAACCATTGTTAAATTTTGGGTGCCTTTTCCTGTTTTGTATTTGGAATAATTGACGTCATACTTCGATTGAAAAATACTATAAAATACTTCTGAATCCCATAAGTTGACAAGAAAAATTTTATGTGCCAAATTATGGTGCTAATATACGAGAAGTCTTGGACAAAATAGTAAAATAATTTGGGAAAGACCAAAAATTGGACATTAAATACAAGTAGGAGCATTAAGTGGGAGTACTAAAAGAATACCAAAGAATATCTTATGCATCAGAATAATAAAAAATAAAAAACAGCAGTCGTACTTGGGATATTTGGACTATTAATGTTTTCGTAGAGTAAAGGATTTATAGACGAATGGATAATAAGAACGATGAAGCCTTACAAACAAAAAATATTATAGTTTGGACTTACACTTTGATCTTCTATTTATGACTACACAAAAACTTAAAACCTTCTAAATACTTTCAGATGATCAAGGACGTGAGGATAACAAGTTCCGTAGATATACATACCAATTGTCCAATAATTTTAAAGCCTTAATCCTACAAATTTAGAAAGCGAAGCAGCTAAAAGAGAAAATAATAGCTAGATGTCACATAGCTCTGGAGAAACAAGAAAAGGAATTGAGCAATGCTAGAATTTATATTAATAGTATGAAAAATCAATGCAAAAAGACTATCGTTGCAATAAAACAAAAATAGATACTAAGACATCAATCAAAAGAGATAGAAGTAGATAACAGGAAGTTGCAAAAAGAAATATTACAATATTCAAAAAATAGAAGATGGCTCATTTAGAAGAGGAAAATATAGAAGTAAACATGACGATTTCCAAGTTACTAGTAGAAAACCTTCTAGTAAAGTCGCTCTTCAAGAAAAATATTAAAGATGAAACTTAGTCAAAAGGAATAAAGAGTGAAGGACATTTTCAAAAAAAAAAAATTCAAATACTTTATAATCCTTCGACATTAATGAAATATTATTTTCTTTAGCAAAGTCACCATGGACCAATGAACATGTAATCATTAAAATAAAAGATCATTTTTCCCCTTAATCCACCATAGTTAAATTTTCTACTAATGCAAATTTTTTTTCATCTTTTTTCCCTCTCTTTCAAAAAAGAAACAAGATAGATTGTTGGGGAGGAAGGTCACTTTCATTTGAGTTCCATACCTAACTTGTTTCAGAGCATGTAAAATAGAGACTAATGAAGGTAGCAATGAGAGGGGTGAGTCGGTTGATCAAAGGTTGCTTGTAACTAACTAGAGGATTAATTGTATTAAAAGTATATTATGGCTTACGTTGATGAGACTCTCTACTCCAGCACCAAATTTAGTATAAGTTCTAGTAGTCTTGCCAATAGTGCCACCTGTGTAAGTAATATCTGAGCAAGGACCCTTATTAATCAAGTTATTAAAGTTGCAATCTAACCTATTGTTCAACTAACTAGACCCCAGTTGTTATCAGTACTCTTGAGTATATCACTGATGGGGTTAAAAATATTGAGGAAGAAACACTAAAAGTAATGAAATGAATATAGTACTTGGAAAAGAATATCAGACTCCTACAAGAAACAGAAGTAGGATGATTGAAAAAAATTTCACCTTATTATTGGCAGTAAAGGATAACATTCTAAAAAAGTTCAAGATGCATGAATTCCTCAAATATGATGAGACAAGTTGTTCAATGGCTCATTTCAAGAATTATACAATCAAGATAAATCGTACATATATTTGACTTGAAACTAATGATTCACTGCTTCCAAGAAAGTCTAACTGAGATTATAAAAAGGTTGTTATATACCTTAGACACAACCTAAACAAAGGTTTAGGAGGATCTAATGATTTTTTTCTTTTGAAAGTAATATCGATACCATATAGAATTTTCTCTTACAAAAGAAATAATTACAAAATATTGAAAAGAAGAGTTCAAAAAACTTTTAGGAATATACAACCCGATGGAGGAATCTAGTGTCATAAATAGAGCCCCTTCAATTGAAAAGAAAATAAATAAGGCTCCCATAAGAACTTTAAATGGAGTTTATGCAAATAAATTGTTGGAGCACCTCAACTTTAGCTTCACATATACTATCCACATTAGAGATGAAGACATTATAGATGGAGGAAGATTAACTTATAACAACGTTCTTTACAATTTACTCAACAAACTAGCTTAAAGAAAATTAATTACATTACGAGAAAGGGAAGTTTATGGCTGTTCATCGCTAATTGTATATCAAATAATGGAAAACTAAATATCCCAAATCATTTTCATGTCATCGATACTTGAAATAACTTATTCAAAAATTTTAGGTTCATCTCCTTCTCATACATGCCTAAGTCGAAGAATTGCCATATTACTTGATGACTCTATCTAATCATTCAAAATAGAGACGCAAAAAGATTCATCCTATTACGTGGAAGTTAATAAGGAAGTCAATATGAAGCATTAGTACTACAATATCAAATAATACACTTATAATAGATAATACATGTCTAATGTCTCAAAAAATTTCAAAAATACTATTATAAGGCTCTCAATAGGTTACTATTTATATGGAGAAATCTTTTCTACAAGCATGCAAACGTGGCGTTGTTATAGTATGTAGACAATAAAGAAAATAAACAAATCATTAAAGAAGTTTACAAAGAATTTTGCGGGACCCATGATTTTGTTATGGTATGTTGATGATAAAGAAGCCAAACAAATCATTAAAGAAGTTCACGAAGGAGTTTGTGGGATCCATACCCAAGGGCATATGCTTGCGAAAACGAGTTTTAAGACAAGAAAGAGTTTGTGGGATACTGTGCCACGATTGAGGTAAAAATTGCAATACTCCATTGATCACTTAAAACAGATTTTCTATATCCATCTAGATGGTATATTTTGAATGAAAATAAAAAATAACATGGTTTTAAATGAACTTAGGCATGTGTGTGTGTGTGTGTGTGTTCATGAGTTTTGGGTTAATTAAAAAAGAGTATGTTGTTATCTCTGTTTATTTACTGTAAGTTATATATATATACTGTTTATTTATTTGCTTATAAAAATTATTATTATTAAAGGATTAAAATAGAAATGGAATGCATGAAATGTAAAAAGAAAATGGTAGAGGGATTGTGATGACACGGTGAGGGACAAGTACATTATAGAAATAACATGAGAAAGAGAAAATCAGGGGAAGGGGGGGAATAGTAGAGTTAGATTGAATTACATCTAGGATAGTTTAGGGGTTGTGTATAAAAAGAAAATGAGTCAAATATCTAATAAAACTTAACTCACCAAGTTGTTTAGTGTAAATTTGGTTCACTGTTTTTCTTGGAGGGATATTGAGGTTAATAGAGAACCACTAGGCTTTGAGTGCTAGTTACTGGGTTTTAGTTATGGGACCGAGTTTAGTAGTCGATAACTCTAAATTGATTGTTATCTATTATTCTAGGGCTTAAGGACATGGATGATGGCAACTGGAGTGAAAAGTTTTTGATGGTGTAGGGGGAGAACAAAGTGATTGCATCCTTTTACAGGTAATATATTGTTATCGTTATTGATTTTGTACCCACACTTAGCTAGTTGGTGTCCTGGTACCCTCATTGAAAATAGTATAAGCAGCTACGCGCGTAGGATTGTAAATAGTAGAACTTAATTTAAGATTAAGAACCTGTATTAAAACTGTGTCAAAAGAAAAGTAAAATTCAGTGAGTTAGAGTCAATCTCGTGTGTGTGTGTTAATGGATCACATGTGATTGATTGAGTTTAGAATTTGTTACAGTATATTGCAATGTTGAAAAATAGGTAATGGTATTGAGAATCGTATGGCATCGAAGGATTGAATTTGTTAGAATTAGTTTTCTTAATGGATTGAATTACAATACAACTGTTTCTCATTGAATGCATTAAAAAAGAATTTTAAAATGTTAATTGTGGCATGCTAATATTGCTCTCTTACTAAGTCGACTAGAACTCATCCCAATCCAGACTTTCTTTTCAGGTTAGAGAACCTGAATAGGGTCAGCGAACAAATAAAGTGTGAGGAGTGTTCCTTAGCCTTTGGTAGAACTGAGGTGATAAAAGATAATGTAAATTTTGTTTTAAATTTTTGTAGTTTCTAATTATCTCGTGTAAAATGATTTTGATTATGATTTCATTTTAAGAGATGCTGTCCACTGTATTTGTTTAAATTTTTATATGAATGATTAGTGCCTTACCCTTTAGTATTAGGGTCGGATCGTCACACCTATTTTAATTTTTCTAATAAAAAATAGAAACATAAAGCATCAAATTCAATTTTTTCTTATATAAAAACATCGATTAAACACTTCATAGTTTACCAATAATCCACACAGACTTAAGTTCATATAAAAGCCTATTAATAATAAAGTGATCACTTAATTAAATGGGTACATTGAATATTTTAAAATTTTAGTTAATCTCTTTTCATTAAATATAAGATTATTCTAATCCATGTTGTAAGTTTAACAAGTTTTTTTAGTGAAAACAACACTTTAATTTTAATTTAATTTTGTATCTAATTTAAATTTGACGTTTTTATAATTTTTCTTCTAACAAATGAAAAAATAAATTGATTATAAAAGAACTGAAATATAAATGAAATTAATTTAAATATAAATCAAATACATAAATTACAACTTAAAGGTTTAAAAAAAATAAATGAAAATAGACTACATGTAAACCAAATATTAGTAATATAATATTTCTTTTATAGAAAAAAGGGTTAAATTTGATTTTTTTTAATTCCATTGTGATTATTATAATTACAGAAATTTAATATTTACAAAATTTTTATTTTGTTTGAATATGTTATTGTTGGATAAGATGAAAACTTAATCAATAGGGTTCTACAAAGACACTAATAAATTAAGTATTAACTTTTATTAAATGAAATATTATAAATAAATCATCATATATTTATTATATATTTATAAAGTAATCAATTTTATATTTTTTATAAAGTTTAAATTTATAATTTTTAAATAGAATATAAAAATTTTAATTATTAAATCACGATACTAATTTACATATAATATAATATAAGAGAGATAAAAGAATATAGAATGTAAATAAACCTGTATTGGCAATATTAATTATAAATACTAATATTATTAATTGTTAAATTATAAATTTGTATAGTATAATAAGTAAGAAGTCGGTGGATGCATACAACTAATAATATTATACACTCAAAGTTGTTGTAACATTTAACTCGAAGTGAAGTGGTATTTTTACAATCACGTTTAGAGCATTAATTGCGTATGCTTTGTTAGGAGAATTAATTAATGATGAGAACATGGGTACCCTCTTTATATTTAAATTAAAACTTGCAAAATTTTAAATTAAATAATAATAATTCAGTTCCGGTCTATAAATTTTGCAAAATTTTCCCCCAATTCTCAAACCAAAACTATCATGATTAAACGTTAATTAGTTACACTTGATTTTTGATTAATTGCTTAACGTAACATAATCAACTAATTATTTACAAATTATTAAACAAAAAAGCAGTAAGAACAAAATTGTAAGATTTTTTATCAGAGCTTAAAACCCTGCTAAAATGGAGGAAAAGTCCTGCCTAGGCCATTAACACTAGCGAAAAATCCAACCAAATCTTGCCTGTACGGAAGATAAGATCTCCTCTTGCCTCCTCCTTTCATCGCCTTGTTCCTCACGTAGAACGCCTCATGCGCCGATACTAATTTCTCTTTCTCTTTCTCTTTCTCTTTCTCTTTCCCTCGACCTTCCGTATCTCCTGATTTCTCTTTGTTATCTTCTCGCTTCTTTGCCTTAATCGAGTTTGGAGTCAG
>NW_019014478.1:0-10001 GCF_000150535.2 Carica papaya
GAAAAAATACCATGATTTTCACAAGTCTAAATTATATATGATAATATCATGATTTTTCACAAATCCTATTTGATAGGAAGCAGGATCGATATGTAAACTAAAGAAGGCTCTGTATGGACTCAAATAATTGCCAAGAGCATAGTTTTACAGGTTCACAAGGGTGATGATAGATATGAGATTTAAGCAGGTTTAAGGAGATCACATTTTGTTTATCAAACACTTAGAGACAAATAGAATTATATCTCTTTTAGTATATGTTGATGACATTAGATAATAGGAGATGATGAGAAAGAAAAATTGATACTAAAACAGCGTCTAACAAAAAAATTTGAAATAAATGAATTTGGTAAGTTGAAGTATTTTCTAGGAATTGAAGTCGCTCGCTCAAAATTCGAGATTTTTATTTCTCAACAGAAATACATTTGTAACTTGTTGAAGTGCACCGACAAGTTAGGATGCAAATCAGCTAGTACTCTTATTGATCTTAATCATAAATTAGAAATAATAGAAGAAGATATGCTAGTAAATAAAGAAATGTATTAGAAGTTGGTTAGGAGAATGATATATCTATTCGACACGAGATCATATATCGTTTATGCAGTGAGTGCTACAAGTCAATTCATACACAGTCCAACATAATTGCACCTACAAGCAGCTTGCAAAGTACTTCATTATCTTAAAAGGTCACTTGTAAAAGGAATTGCGTTCAGGAGAAGTGATAAATTACTTTTACAAGTTTATATTGATGTAGATTATATAAGGTTAGTTATAGATAGAAGGTTTGCCACGGGGTAGTTTACCTTCCTTATGGGCAACTTGATCACCTTGAGAGGTAAGAAACAAAATATAGTTGCGAGATCAAGTATAGAATCAGAATTTCGAATAGTAGAGCACAAAATGGTTTGTGAACTATTATGGATAAAAAAGAATTTTGAAAGAATTTAGAATCAAGTGGGACCCTATCACCTATATTGTAACAACAAATCGGACATAAGCATCACTCACTATTCGGTACAACACAACCCTGACCAAACACGTCGAGATCGATAGACAATTTATCAAATAAAAACTTGAAATAGTCTAATATGTACCTCATACCTGCCTATCAATTCTCAACTCGGAAATATATTAACTAAAAGCTTAAGAATCCAACATTCTAAGCCTTTATTGACAAGCTTGTATATATAGAGTTGTAATATTTAATAGAATACGCATCAAACCATTTTTAAGAATAGCTATTAAAGAAATTGGATTATCCATTTTCCAATCATTCAAATGCCTTAAAAGCTATACATACCAATAAGATGTTAAGCAATTCAGTTGCAAATAGTCACTCCCTAAGACCTTTTTGTCTATGTTTTGATTAAAAATAAAATAAAATGGTCTTTTAGAAGTCTAAGGCCGTATCAATAACCCTCTTGAAAGTGTAAAGGTCAACCATTATTAACTCTTATAAAGCATAAGTTGGTAGGCCCAAGTGTATGGCTTGTGAATGGGTGTTACTAATGCAAGATGGATATAGATCCTTAATCATATTCTTTTGTGGTGCCTGTTCCCTATTTGTCTTTAGAGTTTAGGGTACAACTTATTGGGCTTGAACTAGCTTCTTACTGGGTGGGTAAAGGAGGAGTTGAGAGCTTGGGAGGGGCACCCATGGGGATAAGAGGTTGGGGTTTATCCCTCTGGCTACCTTTTGGGTCAGTTGGAAGAAAAGAAACAGGAAATATATATATTTTTTTAAAAATAAAAAGTATGGTATATATCACTAATAGACAAGCATAAGGGGGTGCCAACCCATGTACAAAATTATTTACATGTTAATCAGGATATCAACAAGATTTCAAAAGTTTTCCATCGAATAAAGACGAGTGACCCAAAAGCAAAACATTCGAGGTCTGAAAGCATCTATCTTTAACCCTACCAAAATCATCTTTCATCCCTATGGAACTCCTCCTGTTTCTTTCTTTTTACACCACCAAAAATATAGCAAGGAAGATGAGATTCACATAATCCTTCCCACTGCTAATACCCTTTGAGATCCAAATCTTATCTCTAACTGAACCAACCATCACTCAACTATTCTCTAGTAATTTGTATGCCATGATTCATAACTTATATGTCAGCAGACACTAAAGTAAGATGTTCCTCCCTCTGGTATAGAAAACAACCATTCACCATAAGTTTCCCTTCTTTTTAACTTGTCAATAGTAGAAATACATCCACGTCCTGCCTCCTACACTTTCTAGATTTACCGAAAAGGAAAGCTAGTCTTAGTAGTGTCAATCTTAACCAAATAATTATAGGAAGATCTAACTGAGAAGGTCCTTATCTAGATTGGTTGGTCACTATTCCTGTCTATTGAGACAAGAGAGTGTACTTAAGAAAGACTCATACTCATTAATTTTTCAATCATTAAGGTTTCTTATCATATCCGCATGCCACTCCCTTTCCACAATATCTCTGAGTGACTCATGGATCAAGATATTCTTATGACATGCAATAGCGAAAAAGGAAATTGAACTCTGAGCGGTCCCCCCTAAGCCATGAGTCCTTCCAAAAACTAATTCTATCCCTAATGCCTACCATCCGCTTGGTGCATTCTCGTGAATATATTCCTACCCATGAATATTTTTTTTTCCACATTCCCTTCCCATGCGGTCTTGACAATTATCTAGAATACCATTCACTATTCATGGTGCTGAACTTTGTTTTTATCATCTTCTGTGATAGACTACCATTCTCTTTCATGAACCTCTAAAGCCACTTATCCTGTAAAATCAGGTACATCTCCACAATAGCTCTCAATCCAGAACCACTATGAGACATTAGTTTTTTTATCTCATCCCATGCCACCAAGTGGTGGTTTTTCTTATCATTGGAGTTGCCACAAAGAAATCTACACGGCATTGATTCCGCTCTTTTGGCAACACCAACTAGGATTATTAAAAGAGACATATAATAAATGAGTAGATTGGCCGATGTATTTTTAATGAGTGTGAGTTTCTCCCCTTTGGACAAGATGTTTCTGTTCCATCCGACTAACCTCTTCCCAGACCTTACCACGACAGGATCCCACATCTTCACATATTTATTATTGACCCCAAAGACAACCCCAGGTACTTAATCGGTAGCTCCACAATTTTACAACTCAAGACTCTTACCAACTTAGTAGCATCATTCCCATCCCCTAATCTCACTAATGCAGACTTGGAGAAGTTGATATTAAGACCTAAAACTGCTTGGAACCTCAATAAGATGCATCTAAGATTGAGCAAAGCCCCTTCATCTGGCTCATGAAACCCTAAAGTGTCATCAACAAAAAATAAATGGGTTACCTCTTGCATGTGCTCACCCACTCCCACTTTAAGGCCTTTAAACAAGTCAATCTCCCTAAGTCTTAGCATTATTTTATTCAATTCTTTTATAACAACAATAAAAAGTAAGGGAGGTAAAGGGTCATCTTGTCTAAAACCTCTAGAGGCCTTGAAAAAAGAAGATAGACTCCCATTCACCATGACCACGAAGGACATAGTGTTAATATTGGAGTTAATCCACTTATATCATTTATTTTGAAGCCCATTCTATTTAGCATATAATAAAAAAGTCTAAATGTACATGAGCGTAGCTTTCTCATATCTAACTAACATAGGACCCCTTTACTATTCCAGGATAATAAATACTGCTCTTAGGGTGAACTGGTTATGGAGATTTTTCAGGGAAGAAGATAGACTATGGAGAAAGGTCATTACTGTCAAATGGGGGGATATTCCAGGTAGAGAGGGGCCAGGCAGAATCAGTAGAAAGCAGTCTTGGGTTGTGGAGGAAAATTTTGATGGATTGGCACCAGTTTCAAAACTGTATTGAATGGAGTATCGGTTGTAGTAACAGATTCGATTTTGGAAGGATGTTTGGATTGAAGGGGGTTGTGTCATGAGCCGATTCCCAAAAATATTTGAGATAGCCCAATCTAGAAACATGGTTGTTAAGGAGGCATATAAGGAGCATAATGGTAACACGTTTTGCAAAGTGTGTCAGCAGGAATTTAAATGATTAGGAAATCCGGGAATACCAGAATTTGCTAAGTATACTGGAGGCACTAAAACTGAATAACTCTGCTAATTGTATGAAATGGACGTTGAATCAAAATGAGTTGTTTTCTGCCAAGTCATATTACTGTTTTATCAGGGGGGAAGGGGATGACATAATCTGCATCTTTCCAGCAAAACAGATCTGGAAATCTAGAGTGACACCTAGGGTTGCTTTCTTTGCTTGGGAGGCTGCCAGGTGATGTATTTTGACACAAAATAAGTTAATTTCGAGGGGTCATTATATTGTCAATAGGTGCTACCTGTGTTTGACAGCTGCGGAGTCTTGTGATCATCTTTTATTATGGTGTCCAGTGACTTCTGAATTATGGAGCATGGTGTATGGGGTCCTGGGGCTAAACTGGGTGGTGGCCAGTTCTGTCAGTGAGGAAATTTGGGCATGGTGTGGACTCAAGCTTGAAAATGATTGCAATAAATTGATTCCTCTGACTATGTTTGGGTTATTTGGAAGGAAAGAAACCTTAAAGCTTTTGAGGGAAAAAAGAATTTGATGTATAAGATTGAGAGAGGTGGTTACATTTTTTTGGGACTATGTTATTGGGGCATGCCATGATGAGAGATGAAGATTTTGGGATTGTCATTGATACCCTAACTATATTGTAAATTTACTGTATATGGGTGGTACCCATTATGGTACTATGTTTATAATAGTACATTTACACTTCTTATTTATTTATTTTTTTAAAAGAGTGAATTTGATTGAATTAAAATGCCTATCCAGTCTAAGGTTGAACTACTGGTTTTTCTTGAATCCAATACCGTTTATAAATAAGGTCCTGGCTCAATCATGGTCTTGCTTTGATGATTAAAACTTAATAGGCTTGAGGGACATTGGCTCATGGAATGTAGATAGACCCATTAATCTTGGGAGGTAAATTGTGTTTATGTTCTGTTCATTTTTGCGTGGAATATGAATAATATCACATTCCTAGGAATATAACATTGACTTATATGAGCTAATATTGATTCAAAATATAATCTCATCAGTAGCTTTGATCTTGGATTACTGTGAAAATGTTATGTTATAATTTATGGTTTTCCTAAATTGCCTTTTGTTAAGCAGTTAAGAAAAAGAATATGCAAGTATATGTGAATATTATCCATATGCGGAGAGACCAATATATTTGGAACCACCTCATTGATTGAATAAATGCACATATAATAGGTCGGCTTTTATCAAAAGAGTACTCTTGCTAACCTAGTAGCTTTATGTGGGGAGACAGTAATCTTTAGAGATTTTCTTGGTTGTGTCTTGGGATTCTGTTAAGCAACCACTCAAGGTGACTTGGCTAACATCTCTTAAGGTTTTCAATGAGTTTTTGCATGCGAAGTGGTTCTGTAGATTCGTGGTTCTAGAGGTTGCTAGCGAGTTAAAAAGTGGGTTGCAAGTGAATTTTTGATTGAATGTTTGGTGCGAGAACTTCTGTCCATGCTAGCAATTTCCATATCTTTCGAGAATGGAAATGGTTAGAAGCTTTTCAGATAGACATAATTAATCATGTCATGGTTAGGGATCGTTTCACAGTTGGATCTGATGAGATTGTTTGGGATATGGATTGTAAATGACTGGGAATTAAATGATTGCCTTCCTTTGGTGCCTTAACAACGTCTGGAGTTCTGCATTATTCTGAAGACATGTTGAATTGACAATTGAGTAAAAGGGAGATTATTTTTAAGTCCTACCACAGCCATCTATTGGCTAGGACTTCCACCTTTAAGTGTTTTCCGTGGAATCAAAAATGGAAAAGGAATCTTAACTCCACATCTCTTTTATGATTGGGAGATTGCATATGAGAGGATTCTGATGATTGATAACCATAGAAATATGGGCATTGCTTTTGGTGAATGACTGTTATTTGTGTTTGTAGCTGGGACTCCATGTTACCTACTCCTATTTCGAGTCAGTTGTGGAATATTGTCTTGGAGTTGCTTGAGATGGATTATAGGGCCTTCTATTACATCTGAAGGGCTTGGTGTAAGGTATTCAGGTTGACTAGAAGAGAGAGACCTTGACCAATGCTATCCTTTGTCCATTATTTGGTTATTTGCAGAGGATGAACTTAGGGACCTTATTGGCACTTTTATACATGCAAATGTCATCTAAATCTTTTTCCTAATGGTAGCCTCTTGATTTGTGCTATTAGGACTGAGAAAATGAAAATAGATGGAACATTTGCAAGTTGAATGTTGGTCCTTATGCAACAAACTATATACTTGCTTCTAGCAGAATAGAAAGAGGGGAGGAAACTAAAACACATTATATAGGGCAAGCTCATAATATAATGTTAATTGATTTTTCTTAGTTTATTTGTTGGTGTATGGATTTAAGTCTTTAAGATCCCTGAACTACTTTTTTGGGGTGCATCAGGCTATTATGTTTAGGAAATTTAGCTATTTCGTTTGTCTTATTTTTTCTTCCTTTATCTGTTTGGTGAATGTTTTATGTTTCGTGATAGGAAATACATGTTATGCCTAATTAAATGTATTATCTTGCAATAGTTCTCTTCTTGAGTGATTGTTCATAGCTGTTGAGTATGACTGCCACTTTGATTTGATTTTAATTTTGCTGTTATCTGTTTCATGAATGTATGATGGAGCCCTTTCCAGTTTCTGAGTTTTATGATCCTGGATTGCATTCTTTGGATGTGCACTAACCCTTTTGTTTGTTCTAGTGGACTCCAACAGGGAGACGTCTAATCACAGGCTCCCAAAGTGGGGAATTCACTCTTTGGAATGGACAATCATTTAATTTTGAGATGATTCTCCAGGTGTGCTATGCTAATCCGTGATTATCTTGTTTGGTTGAAGTATAATGGCTAATAATGGCTCTTGGTTTTCCTTTTTGTTTCCTTCTAAATCTTCAGGCCCATGATCAAGCAATAAGGTCCATGGTGTGGAGTCATAATGACAATTGGATGGTTTCTGGTGATGATGGGGGCTCGATAAAGTAATTCTATCTCCTAACCGTTTTATTATTCTATCTAGTCTTCTTTCTTTCATACTTTTCATGAATAAATTATTCTGTACTGATGTTAGGGGCATCTTTTAGGTATTGGCAGAACAATATGAACAATGTCAAGTTCAATAAATCAGCTCATAAGGAATCAGTCCGTGATTTAAGGTAGACAGTCTATCTTTTTACTCAAACAAACAGAAAATATATTTAGAGCAGTTCGTAGTGATCATTTTTCTAGAACAGTTTTTGTAGGACAGATTTGAAGTTCTGTTCCTGCTCTGATGATACCACTGTTAAAGTTTGGGACTTTGCCCGGTGCCAAGAAGAGCATTCTTTAACTGGTAATGTGATTGACTTGTGTTATGGAAACTATTTATTGCAGCAATTTAGGATATTATTTTGGATTTAATTGTATTCTTTTCTTTTGGCATCATCTTTTTTTGTTGAAGCCTCTTTGTTTTCCCTTGAATACACACCGTGATTAAGGAGCTTGATCTGCCTTTTGAAATTTGCGTTTGCATTTGCCTCAAGTTGTCTCCTGCTAAAAAAGTTTTTTTTTTTTCTTTATAATTTGTGGTCAACTTCTTTTCTCTAATAGACTATAAATCATGTCCAAATGAACATGGGCTTCCCCTACAAACATGACTTCTGAAACTAAAACCCTAAATATTTTATTTTCTTTTTGTGAAAAAAAATCATGGAGGGAGTACAGCTTTGCGAAAATTTTCTCCTTTTTGCACTGGTTGTCTTTGTCGGTTAGTCCTAGCTTTGGTGAGACAGCCATGCAATCAAACCCTCCTATCTAGTCCATTGAATCAAAATCCTTCTGATGTGGTGTTGGAAGGTGAGATCATAGGTGCCCTATGTATCATTTAGAATGTCTTTTGCAATAGATTCTTTATCCTCTTTTTTACTTTAAGAATAAATGACTTTTAGTAAATTTTTTTGGGTCAGAAGAAAAAACTCCCAGAGTAGGCACCTTAAGAGTGGACTTTTGGTTAGGGCCTTTGAAGGGGTGGAAGAAATTTAATACTATTAGAAATAGATGGATTTATATTTTTGGTTCTACATTTTTGGAATATGATATTAATGATTTGGAAGATTTTGGGATGGTAATGGATCAATTAATGTAAATGCATTTTAAATGGGCAGTACCCCCTTGGTTCCGTTTAATATAATACTACACTTTTATTTAAAAAAAAAGAAGAGCGTGGATAACACTCAGTCACTATCTCTAGAAGAGGGTAGCTGCTTGGAGCTTAGAGAGCAATGCTGGTGGAAGAAGAAGGATATATTTTCTATTGGGCATTGAGGTGGATGGCTGTTGGAGTTGTTATTGGCAGTAAATACGGTCTATGGTCTGAGTTTAGAAAAAAGAAGGAAAGAGGTGATGGGGGATGCGATGTGGTTTGACCACGAAGAGCACATCAATGAGCATGATTTATTTTGTAGCCAGGAAGTAAGTGCAGCTCCATAGGTGTTGAAGAGTGGTACCTCTCCCTGGTTTGTAACTAATCAACCGAGGCTTAGGAGAGCGTGAATATGCCCTACTCGAATGAGCTTTCTGTCAGGACTTGCCTTGGACATTTGATTCACCAAAACCAGAATTTAGAAAAATGTTGAGTTTAAATATTTGTGGGTATTTTTGAGAAATTAGAAAGGTTGGGGCAGATTCTGAAATTAAAGAGATAGAGAGGACTGAATGGGAATTTTTCAGAAAAGAAAAAGAAGATTTTTGAAAGAGAGAAGAGGGCTGTCGGGGAGAGAGAAAAGAGGAGAGAGAGAGAGATGGTGTCGGGGAAGAGATAAGAAAGAGAGTTTGAGAGAGAGAGGAAAGTCTTTAAAGAGAGAGAATATAGATATGTGAAAGAGAGAATATTTGGGAGAGAGAAGGACTGGTTTTAGAGAGAGAAAAAGCTGTTAGAGAGAGAAAGAAGCTGTTAGAGAGAGAAAATGCAGAAATGTGATATTTTATTGCTTGAATTCCATCAATACATTGCTCGATCCACTATCACATATTTTTATACATGAATCGGTGTAAATTTCTTCATTTTGATTCGCCAAACATCGCCGGAAGTCACTGTTCAGAGTTGGGGACATGTTGATTAAAGGAAGAAGACGAACAGGCATGAGCCGGTTCAAGACTGAAGCAGCTGCGGTTTAGCGGAGAGAGTCGGCTTGGTTCGTGCAGCAACGATGATGGTTCAGAATGGTTCGACGTTTCAGTTTTTTGGTTTGCTTCAGATGCTGCCACATAGCTGTTAGGAGGGGATTCTGTGAAGTCAGATTCATTTTTCTCTTCCTGCTCCTTATTTTTTAATTCTCTGTATCTTGGCTCATTCTGTGGTGTTTGCATCCGGTTCTCAACACTTCCAAAGTTTGCACCCCCTAAATCCAAACCCAAGCCCTAGCCCTAGCGTAAACTATCATGGCCAAGGAGTAGTTTGCAGCTGCTAAACCCAAAAGAACTGGACTTCAAAGGGGCTAAACCCAAAAGAACTGAACTTCAAAGGGATGAAGACAGCCAATATACACATTTTACAATTAATTACTTTTCTTTTAGAGGAAAGTTTGACAACTAATTTGTAGTAAAGTAACAAAAACAAAATCTAATAATATCAAATATAGCTGTTAATAACAAAAATAACAGCTAATATAGCTATTGTTGTTGACCAAATCTAGAATTAAATGTTGAGAATATTTTTATAATCATGAATTAAATGCACAATATTTCCAAAACTTCCCCTCAAGTGAGGTTGAAAATGTTATTCATCTCAAGCTTGGAAACTTATGTCTTCAAACCTTTTTCGAGGCGAAGCTTTGGTTAGGATGTTTGGAACCTGTGACTTTGTTTGTTTGCAGAGCAGTTGGACACATTGCCTTCTACTTTTTCTTTTATGGAGTGATGATCATCTCAACATGTTTGGCTTTGTCGATGA
>NW_019014478.1:23466-38839 GCF_000150535.2 Carica papaya
CGGAGGCATTGAACAAAATCCCTTCTAAAAGCTAGAGAACTGGAGTTTTTTTGGGGTCTACACGTTGGGGATGGAAGCTGTGAGGAGGAGATCACACATATGTTTTTTGCTGATGATGTCCTTCTCTGTAAATCGGAGAAAATCACAGTGATGAGGGATAGATGTATTTTAATGGGCTTTCAAGTAGTTTTCGGTCTGAAGAAAATTTGGCAAAATCTGAATTTATAGGGATGGGCTGTAAATCATCATATTTTCCTATTAAGTATCTTGGATTACCTTTGGGTGCCAATTGCAACGATCAAAGGGTCTGTGAACCGGTAATCAACCATGTTGAGAGGAGACTTGCTGGTTGGAAACGGGGGTTGCTTTCTAAAGGAGGCCATTTGACTTTAATAAAAAGTACACTAAGTAACTTGCCGGTTTATTACCTATCTTTGTTCACAATTCCGGCTAGTGTTGCAAAAAAATTGGAAGCTATTCAAGCAAAATTTTTTTGGGGTGATGTTGTGAATGCTAGAAAGTTTCATTTGGTCGCTTGGAATGAATTGAAGAAACCTTTACGGAAAGGTGGACTTGGGATTTGGTCTTTGATTGAGATGAATCAAGCTTTGCAGGGTAAATGGTTATGGAGATTCATGAATGAGGATAACACTATGTGGAGGAGAGTGATTGCCTCGAAATATGGGCTTGATTCGTTCGGGTGGCTGACTCTTGGAAGGCAGAGGACTCACAGTAAATATTTATGGAAAAAATTGAAATGGGAAAAGTAAGTTTTATGACCCAAATTCTTTGGAAGATTGGTAATGGGTTGCGAACCAGTTTATGGGATGATCATTAGCTGGAAGGGGGTCCACTCGACGATAGATTTCCCAATGTCTATGGTATCTCCACCCACAAGGCTGCCCGTGTTTTGGATTGTTTTGAGAGAAATCAGAATGGAAAAGGATCCTGGGAGGTGGTGGTGAGTCGCAATTTAAATGACTGGGAGTTAATGGAGTATGAAAATTTGATGATGATCTTAGCTGGTATCAATTTGGGCAACAATGCGGATAAGCCTTGGTGGAATATCACAAAAAAAGGGGTGTTCACAGTGCAATCTTGGTGCAAAAAATTGATGCAGCATGATGAGCAGACACAATTGACTGATGGTGAGAGGAATATTCTCCCGTTCAAACAGATCTGGAAGGCAAAGGTGCCTCCTCGGGTTTCCTTTTTCACTTGGGAAGCTAGCATGGAGTGTATTAACAATTGATAAATTAAAGAGAAGGGGTCTCACTTTAGTTAATGCTTGCTACCTATGCCAACAGGCTGAAGAGTCTTGCTGCCACTTTCTGCTTCACTGTCCTGCTACGTATCCACTGTGGTGTGGGGTGTACAGATGTTTAGGGATCAGCTGGGTCATGTCAGGATTGGTAAGGGAGGAGATTGGTGCTTGGGAGAGTTTGGAAAGCTGCTGTGATTTTGCAGACATTATTTCTCTCAGTATTTTGTGGGTTGTATGGAAAGCTAGGAATTCTAGAGCTTTTGAAGGAATTGAGGATTCAAAGGGTTTTGATGTACTGAAAAATAGATGGTTTAGGACCCTAGAATTTTTGCTTTCGGGTCATCCTCTGATTATGATCCAAATGTTTAGGAATACTTTCTGTTTGGAGGATTAAGCTGTAAATAATTGTACATAATCTGCACCAGTTGGTGCTTATTACAATACATTTTATACTTTAAAAAAAAAGTAGATTTTTTTGGAAAAAAAACAGAAAACATTTATTTCCTTTCCTATGTAATGAGGTAATTTAAGCACTACCATAGCATTTCTCACGATCATTGTATATAAATTTAGGATATGCATAAGTTTAAGGATACAGTTTTCTGCCACTTCTCTAAGCTTTTCAGAAGCATTTGTTCCTTGAAAAGAGGGATTGTTTGTTGTTTCACTTGAGTTTCTGCAGTTACAATAAGAGCAAGGTCTGTCATTCCATCTCTTTACAAGTTTGGTAATTAAAGAAGGCAAGAACTTTTAAAAACCCAAGAAATAAGGTCCTGTCCATATTAAGAGTCGAATGGAACCCATTATAGATCTTTTGCCAAAAAAGATGTGTGATTATTTTTTCTCTGTTCTTGTTTTAGTGTATTTCACTAATTTGGTTTTATCAATATTTGGAATTCAGCAAAGCTGTAGGTCATCTGTTTAGTTGCTAAACCTGTCTAGTTCCTTTTACAGTGGTAGCAATGATCATACAACAAAGTTCTGGTGCAGAAATAGGCCTGGGGACACCCCTCGCGATAAATTTAGCATTTCCCAAAATCAAGGTTGTTATTCTATTGCCTATTCTCTAGTCCCTGAAATAAACATTTTAAATATCATCATAAAGAAGGAACAATATTTGCAGATGACCATTCTAAGCTCTAGATTTAACCAAAAAGATGCTGTGAAACGAAAAAGCCTGAATACTGTTTAGTGGTGCATGTGGGATTTCTACAGTGGAGTTTGTTTATTTGCCTTGTGCTAGAGTAGTTTTCTGAAGATAATTGGCTGTAGTCAGTTTATCCTTAAAATCTTTTATGACCTGTTAAGAACTTCTAACTATTTTAGCTTCTATCAGGGTATGGTGAGCAAAACCTTGCGGTTGCTGGTCGTTTTCCTGGTAATTTTCCGGTACCGGAGGCACCACCAACTCCTGGAGCATTTGTTCCTGGATTGACCAGAAATGAGGGAACTATTCCAGGAGTTGGAATTGCAATGCCACTATCAATTCCATCTCCTGATGTGTCATCGCAGGGGGAGCAGAAGCAGCCTCTTCCGCCTTCAATGCCTCTGGGAGCCCCACCTCTTCCTCCTGGTCCACATCCCTCTCTTCTTGCAGCCAATCCGCAGCAGGGATTTCAGCAGAATCCACAGCAGATTCAGCAACAACAGCATCAGGCTCTTCCACAGCAAATGCACCCTATGCCTATGCCACCTCCAAATATGCAACAGCTACAGACGCCATCTCACATGCCTTTGCTTCCACATCCTCATTTACCTCGTCCCCCACTGCAGATGCCACCACTTGGCATGCCTTCACCCATTCCATCTTCACTGCCAGGATCTCTTCCTGTGCCTTCATCAATGCCTGCATCGCATCCATTATCTATGCCTGGTCCAATGGTACGGTTGTGTCTCTAGATTATTTCTTCTTTTAATTTTTGTCACTGAGCTTTAATTCTTGATTAAGTTTCAATACCAGTTTTAATGCTCATGTTTTCATTTCCCTCATTTTATAAGTTTGCTGCCCACTCCTATTTTCTCCTGCAATATAAAACTCTAACCCTAAAAGAAATGCATTTTGACATAAGTATCAATTCCTGTTGCATGTTATTTTTCCTTCATCCATATAAGTTACCAAAAGTGATACTGTTATGGTCCTTACTTAGGATCTCGTTGTGGGATTTTGTTAATGATATAGGATCGTTAAAAGGGAACCCAACAATCTCCTAGAGTTAAAGTACTGAAGAAACTTTTTTGACAAATTTTTCTGCATATCCATTTGTGAGACAGCAAGTGATACAAGAGGGATAATGGGCAATAATTCTGGTGGTTATTTCTAGATACTTCTACGATCCTACCACACTATTACATAAATACTACTTAAATATCTTAGTACATACAAAATCCAGCACATGAGGAGCAATTAATTTTAATAAATTTGCTTCCAGAGTCAGCCAACTGGCCTCTATTTTTTCTCCCTAATTTTCTCCTGCTAAACACAAGCAATTACAACGCCAAATACATAATAGCCACTTCAAAACGGCCACATAACAGTCGCATAACAACTACATAAAATAGCACCTGCAGACTGCACAGCCACATAAAACAACACCTACAGATTACATAATTTTTTTCGTTATTTTTTCTTTTTACTTCTCTGATACACCTTATCACAAGGTGTTATTTCGCCGCTGATGTTCCTAGCAGATGCATATCTTTTTCTTGGAAAATTCTAGATGTTTAATTATTCCACCTTTCACTTTGGACTAAGTTTCTGGTAAGATGCATTTTTTTTTGGAAGGGCTGGGATTGACTCTACTTTCACTTGGGAGATAACTAATTTAACTCTTACCATAATTAACCTTTGAGAAATCAGCTGCTATCTTCTGCCGCTAGCATTAACTTTATTAAAAACTACAATTTTTTAATGTGATGTCAGGATCAGAATTAGTGGAAAGAAATAGTGACAATGGATGGAGAAAAGAAGAAATATTGACATATAAGACGTAGAGAGAGAATTTGCATATGCAAACAGGGAAATTTTTTAAGTTAATTCATTTCTTGGCTTATTGTGAAAATGCTACATGACGGACTTAGATAGAGAAAGAACACACGAAATGACAGCAAGAAACAAACTAGCCAGCTTACTAAGCAACTGATAATCAAAGTATAAAGTCAAAATAAAGTTTCTAACAGAAAAACAGAACAACAGCAATTTCTGGATCTTCATCCTTGGGTCTTGACGTGTCAACATAACACTCTAGTCGCTTCTAAGGGAAAAAGTGTTCTAACCTGTGAGAAACTACTCGCAAAAGGTTTTGGTGGATTTCCTGGTTTATTTTTGAGGCTTTGTGTTGACATTTTTTTCTTCATTTTAGGGAATGCAAGGTGCCATGAATCAGATGGTTCCCCCAATGCCACAGGGCCATTTTATGGGCATCAATCCAATGCACTCAGGATCATTACCCACTAGTGGTGCTTCTCCCGGAGGCTTTCAAAATGGCCCCCCAAACATGCAGGGTCCTTCTAATGCAGGTGGTGCGCAAATGTATCCACAGAGTGGTGCATTCCGTCCACAAGCTGGGCAGATGTCAATGATGCCAGGATTTAATCCCTATCAGGTAAAAGGAAGTGAGGTTTCAGTTAAATGCAATCTTTAAACTTCTAGAAGATGATTCTTAAAATATATTATAAAAGAGTAGTGCCAAGGTCTTGTTTGCGTCGGCAATTGTTTAATTATATTCTGCTAGCCTCCTATAATGAATAAATATAAGGGTATAGTCTGCCGTATTACATGTCAGCCAAACCTTATTTTCAGCTGGATTTGTAGCTGGAACTCATGCACATACTGTAAGGTGATGCATGGTAGTGCCTAGGCAGCTTATGCGATACATTCCATAGCATGTTAACCCATTCCTTTTCCTATTTCTCTCCGCAATTTTGATTTATGTAGACCATGTTTGGAAGCAATATAAAATTGTACTACTTATTTATGAGTTAACGTTTGGTTTAACTATTATATAATATAAATTCTATTAAAAGAAGAAAGTTTTATTAAAAAGAAAAGATGATAAAAATTGATTTTATATGGGATTCTATATGGATTAGAACAATATGTTTTAAGTTCTAACAAAGTTATGGAATTTGGAACTTATTATTTCAATTCTGCATGAATTCTATTAATATAATTTCTTATATTGTCCCAATAGAATTTTTATTTTTTCTTAATTAAATTAAGAATATAAATTTCACTTCATTTCTTAATATCTTCCAAACATAGCCTTAGTTGGAGCTAGTATTGAAAATACTTAATAAGCCAGCCCATAGATATATTTACACTTAACAAATTTTCTATGGTTACTTATTCTCTTCAGTTGTGATTATTATGGCACTCTTCTATGTTATGTTTCAATTGAATTTATTTGTTTGATTTTTATAGTAGTACATCAAAAAGCTCTTGTGCCATTCAAAAAGGTTGAATCAGTTCATGTGCTGTTTTCCAGTTCAAATACAATTTGTAGTTTCAAATTTTGTTCGAATAGACCATTATTATTAACTGCATGTCTAACACCATAGGCGAATACTTACATGGCAGAAGACCTGTCCATGTGAGCATAAAGTTTTATAAGTATCGCTAGTGTGACAACCATGCTATTGGTTCTGCTTTTGCCAGTATGCTTTTTTCTAATACTGTGTTTCCAGGTTAGATGGATGATAATGCTTAAATGGGGCTGAAAAGCATTGGAATGACATTGGGGCTAAGAATTTTCTTCTGGTTTTTTGTATTGTTGTTGGATTTTTATAAATATATATTTAATTTATAATTGTTTAGAGATAAAGAAATTAAGAGAGAGAAAAGAAAGAAGTGGTTGCCAGTGTGGTAGTTATATGACTGCTATATAAGTGGACACATCATCTGTTATGTAACCATCTATCTAATGGTGTTAGATACACCGGTATTGATAAGGGTTTATTTGGGCAAACTTTGAGAGCTTGATTTGTATTTGAATCTAAAAGTAGTACAGATGCCAATTTGGACTTTCTGAACAGTACAAAAACTTATTGAAGTATTATCATACTTTTTTGTGATTAAAATTAACGGCATGTTTGGAACAAAGAATTAGTAGGGGAACTGGAGCAATTAAGTTATTTGAAACACAGGATGAATGGTTTAAAAATGACGTAATTGTGGGGAAGCGACCTTCAATTTTCTGTCTCTTTATTCCTGAAAATAACCTTCAATTTTTTTTGTTATTGCAGTCTGGGAATCAACCGGGTATGCCGCCACCACCACAACCACCTGGTCCACCACCTCATGCCCAGACACATCAGTAATATGAACGGGTCTCGAAGAGGGAGATTTTATGGTTTTTCTTTTTACCCTTTTTTTTTTTTTTTTTTTCTTTGGAATGTAACAATAGCTTATTTTTCAAATGAATAGTAGTCTGTTTAACTTAAAGTATCGCTTGATTAGACCCTGCTCCATTAATTAAACTAAAAAATGCAGGAAGAGATAATTGAAAGAAGAAAAAAAAAATTGTGAAAAACATAACCGAGTAGACTATATTTGATCCTTTCTGTCTGCATCAGTTATCGTATCAGTCCTTTCTGCAAAAATCTGTCCTTTGCGTTTCTGACGTGATTGTACAAGTTGGAAATTCAATTTGTAAACACCGATGCAGCGTGTAAATATATGCTTTGGTGGTTTACTATTCGTTTTGCTAAATTTAATCGGCAGGAAGTTGAATATTCTAAAATGAGTCACGTCTCATGAAGGATTTTGTTTCCTGTTGATAATCTAGCGATTCAACTTTTGTACCAGACGCTGATACTGCCGCAGGTCAAAGAAAAATATGAAGAGGAAGAGGACACTTCTACTCTTATTATTTAGCCTTTGTACGGTGTTTATATACGTGAGGTTTAGAAAGAGATTAAGAGAGTGACAATTGACAAACTTAACTTTAATAAACCTCTCTAAATATGGACAAAGAGATGAAAGAAAGAAATAGATAACAAAGACTTGGTAAATAGATAAGCAAATTGATGTTGGAGCCGAATTAGAGGTATTGAGGGTTCTTGTATTCAAATGATGTCGAACCAGGTGACAATCAATTTTAGTGTCTTTAGTTAGTTCATGCAATGCTGGATTGGTAGCAATGTAAATAGTAGTTTAATTATCACAGAAAAAATAATAGCTGATTCTGGAAGATTTAACACCAAAATTGGAAAGCAAATGTTAATTCAAAATAATCTCACTAGTTTTAGACACCAGTGCTTTGTATTCAACTTTAGTGGAGGATTGAGAGAGAGTTGTCTGCCTTTTCCGCTCTCCAAGAAATTAGTGCATCTCCCAAAAATATACGAAACTTAGTTACTGATTTTTGAGAATCAATACAAGAGGTCCAATTAGAATTGGAAAAAAAGTTTAAACTTTAGATGAAGATAGTGTTGGAAAAATGAGACATTACCTGGTTTTGCCTAAAGTTAACATGGTACTTGAACTACAAACTTATAAAGAGGCTCAAGTGTTTGTCAAACAAATTGGCTAAGGTTATGGACTGCAAGGGCTATATCACGCAGTGACACAACTTAGATATAAGAGTCATCCAATTAACCTTTTGTATTATGAAGGATCATCCAATAACTTTTTTTCCATAGGGATTTTAAATGGCTTACGCGCAAGTAGTCCTGCATCTTCAAGCAACTGCAATATATACTTGCATTGTGACAAGTTGATTTCTTTATCTGGTCAACCAATTTAGAGCCTCAAGGAAATACTTTAGTGTGCTAGAGTCCTTGAGCTTGAATTGGGAGTAAAGGAAGTCTTTTACACTTTGAATAACTTCTAATAATGGACTGGTGGTGACAAATATCATCAATATAAACAAGCGCAACCACAAATGAACCTTTAAAACATTTGGTAAACAACAGATAATAAGCCTTTTAAAAAACCATATTTTGGGAGAGTTTGAGAAAATTTGATATTGCATTGCCTAGAAGCTTGTTTTGGGCAATATAGACTTCTAGAGTTTACGAACTAACTTTGAGTTGTATGTCTCCCCTTATCTTTTATATCCAATAGGAAAATCTATATAGACTTCCTTCAACAAATCTCCATTTAAAAATGCATTACTAACATTTAATTGTGTAAGATGAAAATTATGAGATATAGCTGGTGAAAGAATAATTTTTAACCATCACTAACTTCTTAACAGGAGAAAATGTCTCTATTAAATCTGCATTTTCCTGGTGTGTAAATCCTTTTACTATTAAAAGAGCTTTATAATACTTAATGGATCTATCATAATTATGTTAATCTTGTAAACTCATTTGCAACCAATAGGATGGTGTTGTTAGGTGAATAACTGCCCAATTATTGTTTGCCTCCATAGCTTCAAGTTAAATCTGCACAGCATCTCTGCAACATGTGTAAGCCATTGTCCAGTGGTAAAATTTAGGCTCCGACTAAGATGAAATGACCAGAATCTATGAGATTGAGAAAGAGAATCATATGTTAAATAATTTAAGAGAGGATAAAGAGCTCAACCAGCAGATGAAGATGGACTAAACATTTGATTACAGTAAAAGTCCCTTAATTAAGAAAGGGGTCTGCTAGTTCTCAATGATTTTGAAGATGAACTAAACACTTGATTACACTAAAAGTCCCTTAATTAAGAAAGGGGCCTGCTAGTTCTGGATGATCTCCCTTTAAAGCTTCTTATGGTTGTGTTTTAGGAGTTGGAACAATATAAAAAACATCATCAACATTGCTAGAAAAATCACAATGTTTGATTACATGAAAATCGTGTAAGTCTGCAGGTAGATAAAGCAACACTGGATCTGGAAATGGATTAGATAAATAATTCATTCGTGCTATTGAATGAGTGGAGATGTGTTTTCTTGAAAGATTACATCCCTCGATAGGACATTCTGCTGTTGTATATCATAAAGTTTATATCCTTTAACACCATTAGGATACGTAAGAAAAACACAAGGCCTAGCTCTCAGTTCAAGCTTGGTTTTATAAGCTATTTGCATTGAAGCAAAAGAACACTCAAATGTGTTTAAGAAATTTTAAGTCACTTCCTTCTTATGTAAAAGTTTATAAGAAGTCTTGGTGCTTAAGATAGGCGAGGGTGTTCAATTACTCAAATAGGTTGCAGTGAGAATGCATTCATTCTAAAAAGTTATTGGAATCCGATACTGAAAATAAAGATGATGTGAGCATGGACGGCATAAGCCATCCCAAACACAATCCAAGCCAAGGAGAGAAAGAGAGGGAGGACCGAGAAGGACAAAAAGGCTGCACGGACGGCCAAGGAAGCTTAATGGGTGGCCAAGAAGAAAGCATGGGCAACCAAGAGAAGAAAGCTTACGGCAAGGCCCAATCAAGAAATGAGACCTGCACTAAGGAAGTTTAAATCAAGATCTAAGTAATTTAGATGGACTTGGATCACTTGAAAAGGGTAGTATGATGCCAACTGATCCCATTGCAAGGGGGAAGCTAAAAGACTCAAACAAGCGATCTAATAATTTGTTCAAGAATGGTTTAGTGAGGAAGAAGGGCTTGAATTAAATAAAGAGGCCCCTAGGAGGAAGATAGCAAGCCCATTAGGCCTAGGGCATGATGGTACATGCATCATGATCTAAATGGAAGAGGAAACTATGAAAAAGGGAAGGAAATCTTCCCGTGTGAAAGGAGTCCTCCCAACCCTAGAGGGACTCCCTCCCAAATGGGAAATTTTCTACTAAAATCGCAAGCAATCTCTTCCCCTTAAGGAAGAATCAGACAATAATGTAACTTCCCTCTTAAACCGTTTAGGCATATATGGACGACAATTAATCCTTCCTCAAGTTGGCCCTAATTTCTCATAATTATTCATGCAATCATCTCCACAATTAATGAAGATCATTCCCATTTAAAAGGTTTCCATAAAGGGTTAGAGCATATCTAAATTATTTTGGCCTAAATCTTTCCTAATGTAATTTCTTTCTTATTTTAATTTTGATTTATTTTCCTATGTAAGTTTTCTACAATTAATTAGAAGATTCTTTATTTGTATTTTACATGATGTACAATTATAAATAAGTTTTTATTTTATGGTTGTAATCATCAAGTTTTAAGAATAAAAAAATTATAAAGTTTAACTTTTAACAAATGATATGTTTTTCATCATTCTCATTGAGTGAGAAATTGATTTAACTTATTAAGATAATCTTGTTACATTTTATTACTTTTTTCAATTATCTTAATTTTTATCAAATATTGATAGCAGGTTAAATATGAAATATTTACTTCGAAATTAAATATTTGATACTAATTGAAATTGTGAGAGTTTTGGATTACATTGTAAATTCTGGGTTTCGCATCATTTAGTATTAGATCTCAAACTTGATATAAACCTTATTATTTTTATCTTTGCACTTTCATTCATCATCATCTATTGATCCAAAAAAAAAAAAAAAAGAGATCCAAACAAGAAGCAAACAACTTGAAGTTTTCCTTGTTTGTTACTTTTCTCGTTAAGCATCATCATCATCATAATCTTGCCTTGTTCACTTGAATTTCTTTCCATGTTTTTCAAGTGGCTAAGTTTCCTATCTACTAAAAAAAAAATGAAATGAAAATCGATCATTTATAAAAATCGATTCACAATTGTGTTCGTTCAACTGCTTGATTCAAAAGCTAACCTTTCTTTGTGCATGGTTGAATTTTTCTTTACCACCTTAAAAAACTTTTAACTTTCATTTTTGTCCCTAATTCAACGTGCATCCATATATATACAACTCATTAGCACTAGACTTCATCATCATCATCTTAGAGCAAAAGGTACATCGGGATTAAAAATTAGGGACATCTTCGGTTTCCTCCTTAGTGATAAAACGAATGCGTACGTCATATCTGTAATTGTTTTCTTACACTCAAAGTTCTTTCTTTCTTTCTGTAAGTTTTAGTTCCAACACACTATTAAATAATTAATTGCATCTTAGTTGTTTAGCAAATAAAATAAGCACACTTTTATTCTCATTCATGTGTTAAACTTTTACTTCTAGACATTGCACTATAGTTTCTTTCCTTAGGATTTATTGAGGTGTTTTAAAACAAAGCTTGAATACTTTGATTTAAGAGAATCTTATTCGAAACTCAACTTGCAGGAATAAGACTGAGAGGTTAAAGGCAATAGTGGATGAAATAGGAGAGGGTAAAAGCCCATTTGAGTGGAACACAAGAGACTTGGTAAGGGAGTGAATTTTTCTACTAACCCATTTCTTGCAAGAATCTTTCTTAAAATGTCACAGTAAAGTAAAAATCATATCTCCAATTATATAAGACTTTTTACGAAAATAATGCAAATGGAGATGACTTGAAGTAATAAAGCAGTAGATGAACTTAGAATAGACCGTGATGAAGCAACACATGGGACCTAGTAATTCACAGCGACCTAAATATTAAATTCAAGAAGATGAGGTCGGGTCCTGTAATGGTGATTGATGAAAAGATCGAGCAAACCGAAGAGACAATAAGATCAGGTTGATAAAAATGAAGATCCTGCCATTCAAAGGAATGAATGATATTAAAGCCTATCTTGAATGAGAAAAAAAAGTAGAGTTAGTATTTAATTCTCATAATTACAGTGAGGTGAATAAAATAAATTTGGCGGCAATAAAGTTCATCGAATATATCTTAGTTTTATGAGACCAACTAATCTTTATTAGACGATAAAATGGTGAGCAACATGTCTCCATATGGAGCAAAATGAAGATCATCATGAGAAAAATACTCATATTATTTTATTACTATAGAGAAATGCACTAAAAATTGTAATGTTTAACGCATAAATTTTGTCCATCATGGACTACCATAAGAAGTTGGAGATGACCATTATCAAGACCAATATAAAGGAAGATCTTGAGATTATCATGACAAAAATTCTTGGAAGATCTCAACAAGAAAATTGTCAATATCATGGAGTTGCAACACTACTTCGAGTTAGAGGACATGATGCACATGGTCATGAAAATTAAGAAATAATTCAAGAACAAAGGAAGGACTATGTCACATGTCACCCCTACTTATAACCCTACATGGCCAAAGTGTAAGGAAGCACTTGAATGAATCCATGAGGAGTGAAAGCTAAGTAAAAAATTTAACCAAAATAAATATGATGTAATCTATCCCAAGATACTAAAAAACAATCACACAAAGACACCAAAATTTTTAATGTGGAAAACCCCTTTAATATGAAAGATAAAAACTACGGGATCTCTCCTGGTTCAAGTAAAAAAGAGCTCCACTATAAAATTAGTGTTTACAGCAATAATATTCAACCATTATAATATTCAAACAAATACTCAACAACAAATCAACCAAATAATAAGAAATAAACAAGGGAATGAAGAAATATCACCAAAGCAGTTACTATTCATGCGAAATAGATGCGTTCTGATTGTTCAAATCAGATCTCCACAACTCAGATTAAAGAATGGCTTATCCTGAATGTGCTCACCAAATTTGAGCCTCATCAGACCACAAATGACCGTTCAATTGTCAAAAAAAGTTAAACTGGTCGGTAAAGGAAAGAAAAACATGAACACTAACTTCAAACTAAAAGTACCAAAAATCCAACCGTCGAAGATCGATCTCCACCGTTTAGAATGAAGAAAAATTATTTTTCTAAATACCCACTAAATTTCAGTTTGATCTGAATAAAGATCGCAGTTTGATCGTGGAATAAAGCAAAATACGTTTGATGTAATTTTTTCAGCAAAAATTCTCTTTTTTTGTTCACTTTTTTTTGTGGTTGAAAACTTATTTTTATACTATTCCTTAGGGTTAAAGTGATATACAAAAAAAAAAATTCTAATAACCCTAATGAGCCAAAAATAAGTGGGTGCAAAAAGTACTTGAGTTTTTTTACATAGAAAGGAACCCAAAACCCAACATAAAGATGGAAAAAAAGAAGTGAGCCGACTTGAAAAAGGAAAAGTCAATGTCTTTCAATGCCCAAATAAAAAGATCATACTATTGAGAGATGATGACGAGATTAACAACACCGGTGACTGTGAAAGTAATGACGATGACAATATGCCATCATAGGAGAATGTTGATGAAGAGTGTGAATATGGCGTACAAGGAGAATCTTTAGCCATCTGGAGGGCACTAAGCATCCAAGCCAAAGACAAAGATGACCAAAGGGAGAACATATTTTATATACATTTCCTTGTGAATGGAAATATGTACAATATGATCATTGATGGATAAAGCTACACCAAAGTTGTGAAGGCATACATGTGACCGGCATGGAGTAAAGGCATATGGATCTTTTGAGGGCTATTTGGATAAAGGAACTTTCTTTCCCAACTATTTTTCGTCTTCATTTTCCCAAGTCCATGTTTAGGTAATGGGGGGCAAGAGGCTTTCAAGTTGGTCAAAAATAAACACGGTGTGGAATTAAATGAGAATTTGTACTTGTTGTATGAACAAAAGAGTAACTTCAATTAAAAACCCTTATTTTTGTATATGATCGGTCGACATTAAGTAGTTTCAATTTATTCTAAAATTTAAATGGCATAACAACATGTGCTAAAGGTGATTTTAAAAAAGGCATGTGCTGAAGGTGTGAGACTACAATTTATAATATATTGAAATTTATGTTCAACTATTATGAGTGTGGAACATGTTATGCAATGATTTTGTTTTGCTTGAGAAATGAAATGAAATTTCCAAAACTTGTCAACCTATTCACATTGAAAATCAACAAGTTTGGAATTGAAACAACTTCAGACAAGCTTAAGAGATGTAGAATATATTGTAAATAAAGCTTTGATTTTTACTGTCTTATCTTTCTTCTAAAGTTCTCATATCCGTAATTGCCTGAGATGAAACCAAAGACTTTAGGGAAGGATTGCCATACTTTGTAGAGACAAGTGAGGGATACTGCCACATAACTTGGCTTTAGGTTATAAAATTAATCAAAGTAAATTGTTGTCTTTATATTAATGTAGTAGAAGCTAGGCAAAAATAATTCTTTGAATGATTTTAAAAAAAAAAAAAATTAATGTGTTTTTAGCTGATTAAAGAGTGTAGGAAGACTTCACTAATTTTATTATAAACTTAGTGAAAAAAAAATATAATTACGGATAAAATATCTGCTTATTTTCAAATATTTATTAGTAATTAGTTATACATGTTTCTTGTTGTCCAAAGATTTCTTATGAAAGTGGAAATACCATCTGCTGTCCATGCATGCATATTGAAAAGGCATAGATGATATCGTTGTCACTATGTTCAATAAACTACTTGGCGGATATATCTATTTATGTATATGTGTATATATATATTTCTATAAAATTAGTCTTGATCAAATAAGTACATACTTCTGCAATGTACGTCAAAAAGAACAAATGAAGTATTCAGTGTGTATATATATGTACAAATCAAATAAAGAGATTAGGCCTATAATACCCAGCTGGTGCCCAGCTGGGTATAAAACCAAAAATATATCTAATAAAATATATATACAATTAATTATAAATTAAGAAAAAAAAAGAAGAATGTAGAGAGAAGGAAAATAAACCAAGCGGCAACTATGTATATATACATATATGTATATATATATGAGCATAAAAAAAAGAAAAAGAAAGAGAGGAAGAGAGCTAAGTTCGAGTGAGTGAGAAAGGAGGCCAAGCTGATGAAGATCGGGGCCGAGAGAGTGGAGTGAGGGGATGAGCCTTCGTCGCGTGAGGAGGAGGAGTTACTGGTAGTTGAGGAGGTGAGACACGGCGAAAGGGGAGACGTCGCGGGAAAAAAAAGGAAGAAGAAAAGGAAAAGAAAGAAGAACAAGAAGAAAAAAAAGGGGAAGAGAAGAAGAAGGAGAAGAAGACAGAGAAAAATCATAGTTGGGTAGAGAGACAAATAGGAGAGAGAGAGAAGAAAAGGAAGAAAAAGAAGACAAAAAAATAAGAAGAAAGAAAAAAAACGAAGAAGAAGAGGAGATGGGGGAAACGAGGAAGAAAAAAAAAAGGAAGCTACGAGAAAAGAGGAAGAAAAAGAAGGAAAAAGGAAAAGAAAAAAAAAGAAAAGAAAAGGTAAAAAAAAAAAAGAAAAAAAAAGAAATGAAAGAAAAG
>NW_019014478.1:39704-51355 GCF_000150535.2 Carica papaya
ATTATATATTTATGTAAATGTATATATATAGTGCATTATGTGTGAATGTTTAAATGTATGTGTAATATAATATAAATATAATTAGTATGTCTAATTTGTATTTATTTATATTTATGTAGTGTATATATATATATATATATATATATATGTTGTTAAACATGTGTGTGTATATATATAAAAATATACGATAAATGTGATATAAATTAATAAGAACAGAACTGATAATAACAAAGCGTGAATAAATAAATATATATATATATATGCTATGTTGCGTGTGATTATGTATATGTGTTTAAGCATAAACGTGTGTGTATATATTAGTAGAGATTGTGTGTGTGTGTGAATATAAATATATATTCTGTTTGAGATATGTAGTGAAGATACATGTCTGTATTGTAATATGTGTGTGTATTAAAACGTGTATACATATGTTATGCATGTGAAATGTATAATCAGTGGGTGCACGTGTGAAATTTGGGTACACTACACTGGCTATGTGATCTAGTGCAGATGTATGGTGCACTATACTTGTTGTGTGATCTAGTGCAATTGCACGAGAATCTGAATATCATATGCTGGCTGTGTGATCTGGTACAAGATAATTCAGAACGTGTTTTGAAATGTATAGTTCTGATGTGCGTGTATTTTGTGCGTGTATTTTGTGTGTGTGTTTGTATTTAATCATACATAGAAATTAAGGTCTTAGATAAAAAATAAGTGAATTGGAAATGTGAGAGATTTAGAAAGAGTGTAAAGTGTAAGAACCCTGAATACCTAATCGTTTAGTCTGAACTGAGGAAGGGATGGTGCGTGTGTGGTTGAAGTTCAGCAGATATGGTGAATCTACACATAGATAAAGTTTGAAACCTAGTGCAGACTTGGATAAGTATTTGTGAGTGTGAGCAACCTAGCAAATGTAACTGCTGTGCCCATTGTAAAATTTATGTGTGTGTGGTATCCATGCAGAGGGAATCTATTTCGTCTCTCCTTGATAAAAATATAAACAGCATCACACGATAAAATCTTAGAGATGATATTTTGAGTGTATTTTGATATTTCGAGTGTAAGTTTGATTTAAAATAAGAACAAGAATTAGGTTATAAGAGTGAATATTAAAATATGTTTCGTGTGATGTGTAACACCCGAAAATTATTTTTTTGTAATTTAGGATTTTATTCTAAATGTAATAAAATAATTTTTCAATTTTTCCTTTTATTTTTATTTTAATTTAGAGTAAAAAATAAAACAAAATTGATGGATGATGAAATTGAAAGCAATTTTGGGAAAAATGGATTAAAATTTGGGTTCTTAGAGTATTTTTAAAAGAAAAATCGGAAACCAAATGTCAAAACGCAATTTAGAAAAAAATTGTCACGTAGGATGCACGGTCAGCAGCCCAAACGAACTAGGACGCGTCACGTGGCAACGGGCACTGACACAGTGCCACGCGAGCGATCCGCATGTCCGCGATCGAACGACCCAGGTTCGTTCCCCCGCGCACGGATGGCCTGAATGCGCTCCCTCCCAAACGCGATTGAACGATCGGATTCAAATGCGATCAGACGATTCAGATTACATCATAATGCACGGCCTAGATTGGATAGCGATGAACGGTCCATATTCACCCCCTATTTAATCGCAATCGGACGGTCCATATCAAATGCAATGGACGGTCCAGATCAAATGCGATGGACGGTCCAAATCAAACGCGGACGGATATGAATAACTCTCATTCGCACCAAACCCTAACCCTAGCCACTAGAATCCCTCGCCAGAGAAGAAGACCTGGCTGCTAAGAAGGAGTCGCCGCCACCCGCTGCTGCATCGGAACCCTTTCCGACTGCCAAAAAAGATAAAAACTTCTTATTTTGCTCGAAATTCAATTTTAAGCTCACCCATGGCCAAATTGGAGCAAAAAGACCGGTCAATTGCCCAAAAAATACTGGCGAAGCCTGGCAGCCACTGTGAAAAATTTCACAAAATGCCTCCAATGGGGCCCTTCCTAATTCCCATTATGTGTAATTTTTTCACTGTTGTGATCACTGTATTTTTCTCTACAAGTTGACTGGAACAAAACACCCAGTCGCAACGTGCGCCAGATGAGCCGTCGCATTGAAGAGCCCCGCCACTGGTGAGTTTCAGTTTTTTGTGTTTTTTCAGCCAACCGATACCCTTTAACGTATTTTTTTGCATGGATCGATGCAAAATCGGCCAAATTCGGTCGAAAACAGCCAATCTGAGGCGGACCGCCCCTGCGGATGGCGGCGCCGTTGCCGAAGCACGACAGAACTGCCGTGCCAGAATTTTTAAAATTGGCCAAGTGGGCTCCAGGACTGATTTTGGGTTTATTTGGGACATTTGTAGATACTATTAGCGCGTTCTAATTCCCGAAAAAAAAAATTCAAGAAATCCGAAAATCACTCGTAGGGGCAGTCGAACAGCTTAGCTTTTCGAACATCAAATTGAGTAAGGATCTCTCACGCTATTTCCTATCATATAATTGAAGTTTAAATAAATAATAATATAGTATTTTGTGCGAATTTAATAAATGCGCATAATTAATTACGAATTGCTAATAGAGCCAAAATCGAAAATTATTCTCTGTTGATTTATTTTACAGTTTAAAGATATTATAGTATTTGATTTATCAATTTTATGGTTTGAATACATGTATTACTGCCTTATGTGATCACCGTTTAGTTGAAAAATTGAGATATGATTGTATTCTCTTATGTATATTTGTTTATTTGTGGGATTATGGTTGATTTGGAAAATGGAGACTAACAGAAAATGGAAAAGTTGTGTGGGAAGATGAATAGATGAAGACGGCAGCCTTACTGGATATTCTGAGAGATAGTGAACGGACCGAGTACATAGGGAACCCTACCGTGAACATTGTCTCATACCGGATGGGATATGGAGACATGATAATTTGGCGCTCATACCGGACGGGGTATAGGGACGGTCTGCTTCACCCTCATACTGGACGGGGTATTCAGATTTAATAATTTGATGCTCATACTGGATTGAGTATGGGGACAGTCCGTAATTGAAATTGTTAAAGAAAATAGTTCGCGTGTAGCAGAGACATCCTTATGAACCCTCATAAATACTAGTAGACTGGTGAAAAAGTGACAGTTATTATTTGGTTTATTGACGATGTATATAGACTTGTGATATGTGCGATGTTGCTGATTTTATATGAAACCATGATCTATATGATATTAATTGTTTACATAGGTTATTTTTATGAATCTCACTACGGTAAGTGAATGGTAAATAATTTTATTTATGATAAACGAATTTATTAAATTAAGTGCTCCATTTGTATGTTGATTTTATACTAACATTTATTTCTGTATCGGTGATATAGTGTGATATCTTTATTGGGTTAGTGTAGCTCATTCCTTATTTAATAATTTCATATCAAGATGATCAGGTTCCAGAACCCGATCCGCAGGAAGATTATGAATAGATACTAGATTTTTTTATTTTCAGTTTATTTCCTTATTCTTATATTTCTTTCAAAAGAGTGAATTTCGTAACGTTGTTAGGTACTTTAAGTTGTTTGTGTAAGGAATGTAAACTCTGAACATTTATTACACTTCCGCACTTTAATTATCTTTTATTTCTTTCGGATATTTTCAGGGTCGTTACAGAATTCTATTTTGTTGTATATTTTAATTGTGATACTTTGTTTTACATTTTTTTAATTATAAATATTATTATATTTTAAATATTGTGTGAGTGTATGTACGTAAATTTTCGTTATAGAATCATTTTTCTTATTGAACTCGTGAAACTCATTCTAATTCACCCACATCCAGGTCAAAGGAAGTCAATGATCAAAAGAGGATGACGAAGAAAACCTTGTTAGTTTCTATTTTAGATTTATAAATTAATTTAGATATGTCAATTATGTGTAAACAAATAATTATTCAATTACAAGGGATGTGTATTAAAGTGTAGTTCAGCTGTATATTTAATATTTATCTATTCTACTAGTTGAAAATATTGTGTTATCGTCCGAACCCACCAATATTGGGGTTCGAACTATTACAAGGCCAAATTAACTATTATGATACCATGTAAAGCATATGCAGTATCTTCTGAAGATGTTCTCATCATCACTTTTTGTGAATTAATTTAGATGTTGTTATACAACTTTAAAAAGAAAAGCTGAAAAAATGAAAATGAAAAAATAGTACGTAAAATCATAGATTAAAGAACCACATATATATAGGCACATATATATATATATGAGACAAATAGACATTAATATTTGAAATCAGCATCATAGAACTTTGCTAGTTGTTGCATTGTATTCACTTATTCTTTTCTCCTCTTCAGTTTCCAACACATAGAAACTAAACAATGGATGCACATAATATTATAAGTATATATATATATATATATATATATATATATATACACTTTTATATCAGTCCCTCGCATTTCACAAACCTCACCAGATAAGAAAGTTAGAAAAGCTAAACGAAAGGGAGTAAAAAATTATAAGAAGAAAATAAACAAACTGTTTTGGAAAGCCCGTCAATAATATATATTAACTTATAGAGATGAAGGGAAAGCCGATAGATTTGTGCCCATGCTTGGTGAATTAGCGGCTGGATCAATCTGTTGATGATCATGATCTGATCCACCTAGTATTGATCCTTCAACGTTTATGTCCCAAAACAGAAAGTTTGAGCATTGCTGTGATTCAACCCATTCATTCAATTCTTGTCTCCTTAAGCACTCAAGTGCTATCTCTCCTTCCTCATCCATGCTGCATGATTGCACTTGATGATCAATTGTCACCATGTTTTCGATGTTCTCTATCAATGGTGGCAGATAGTTCGTATCAATACCACTCGTGAATGGTGTTGCAAGAGGAGGAGGTACTAGTCCTTGATTAATGTTGCTGTGATCATGACTTTGATGATCCAAATTCCATGTCCCTGTGTTCAGGATTGCTGAATCATGAAACAACTCGCCTCCACGAACAGTGGTATTATCTGTGATTGATTGTATTAACGGTGGTGCATCGAACAAAAACAAAGGAGCTGACGAAGAGAAAAGGGTTTGATTTTGAACTGGTGGCTTTGTCGTTAATTCTTGATTCACCAAGTGATCTAGTACTTGACCAGAGCAGTAGTTTATATGGGAATGTTCATTAGATGATGCACTAGTTGTGATTGCAGGTGTACAGGGTTTTCTTATCTTCTTTTTGATCCATGAATTCCAGTAATTCTTTATCTCGTTGTCTGTTCTTCCAGGTAAGTGGCTTGCTATATGAGCCCATCTACAATGCCCTCATCTTTGTTAGAGATTATTATCATATAAATAATATAACAACACTGATCAAGTGCTGGAGAGTATACACATGTATATGTATGTATACATATGTATAATTTAGTTGAACTTGTAAATTCCTCTCAAAGAAGGGGGAAAAAAAGAGGAAAAAAAAAAGAAATTTGGTTGTGGAAATGTTTTAAGTAACTTCAACTGTTTTTGGAAGCAATTGGAGAGGAAATTATATGCAAGATTAAAACTTGAACTTGTAGTGATATTGTTTAATTCCTTAAACAAATGGCAAAGAGGAAAAAAACAAATTAAGTTAATTAAAATGCAATATATATATATATATAGATATAGATATATATATAGACGCGAGATTTCCACTGAAAGCTCTAAATCTAACTTCTGATATTGCCCTCTTAACGTCCTCCAAAATGTTGGTACTCATCATATAGCTGTTTGAACAACTGCTAAAAGCGAGCTTGCTTATTGTTATAATTGCTTGCTTTATATAAATATATGTAACTAATTTTTATAATTAAGAAAATTGAGTATTTGTATAAAAAATAATTTTTTTTTTTTAAATGTGAGCTTGGAAATTAAATAATAATTTGGACTTAAACAGGCATTTGGGTCTGAGTAGAGAAGTGATAAGCTTATTCCCAGATATATAATTCTCTTGGTTTTTCGGGTTTCTAAATGAATGCTTATATAATTGTACCTGTTTCCCACAACCCCATGAAGGCTAATAATCAACTTCTCTTCCTCCGGAGTGAACCTCCCTCTTCTGATATCAGGCCTCAAATAATTAATCCATCTCAATCGGCAACTCTTACCACATCTTTGAAGACCTGAAAATGCCAATTACAGCTTAATAGGATGTATATATCTATACCTGAAGTAAATTACACTATTATTATTATAGTAAAACCTTTCACTACTCCAATAGCGAAGAAAAAAAGGTCAAAAAGAAAAGAAAAGAAAATTAAATGAGTAATATATATATATATATATATATATAAATATGATGAACCTGCTTTTTCTGGGACTTCACTCCAGCATCCATACCCATGAGATGTGATATATCTAATAAGCTTTTCATCTTCCTCCGGTGACCATAGGCCTCTCTTCACCTTTTGTTGGTTACAGCAAGAGTGATGCCCCATATATACAAGAATATATAGTATATATATGTGTATATATGTATATAATCCCTATTTAATTTCTTCTTCTTCTTCTTCTTCTTCTTCTTCTCGGACCTTGTAACAACACTCTCTGATCTTGTGGTTAATATTTCAGTTTGATGAGGAAAATGAAAATCATCAGAGAGAGTATAGGGAGAAGAGGAAGAAAGAAGTTGAAATGGGCACGAGTGTTTGCCCTATTTAACAAGTTTCCGATTAGTAGAAAATTGAATGAATCAGCCGACATTTAAAGGGGGCAACGGGGACCCATATTTTTTGTTCATCTAACCCTAAAGCGACATTTTATCAATCGACTTTCATTTAATATAATTATTACTTCTGCCACTCTCTACGTACACTTGTAATATTACGTTATAACATTTCACGTACCCTTCATAGCCTCTCTCGCCATCAACACCATTGTTTTCAATTCTTCAATCATTAGCTACTACGTGGTTTACTATTTCTACTACGTATATATGTATGTAGATTTACTCCTCTCATCTCCCTGCAAACAAATACATCAGATGGATTCAATATGCTTTGTTCTGCTGCGAAAGATTAGATTCTAATCATAGCAGTAATAGGATGAGTGTAAACGAAGACTGACTGAGGTTAAAGAAGAAGATAAAAAGAGTGGTGAGAGAAGTAGAAAATTCAAAAGTTGAGAAAAACTAATTGAGAGAAAACGTAAATTATACACCATAACTGGGGACAAGCTACTTTAACCATCATTTAGTTAATTAATTTTGTAAGTATAGATAGAATCAATTTTGATATTTTAAATTATTGTAATTACTTACTTAAAGTTATTATTTTATTTTGATTTTTAATTTCACATACTGTTTGATTAAATTTTTATATTGAATATATTTACAAGATTTAAATCATGATATGATAATACCATACACATGTTTAGTAAGCCAGACTAATCGTGATACATGAGACACATGTGCAATAAATACCAGTCACAAATTTTTTTGTGAAAAAAATTTATATCAACTATTAATTAATTAATTAATTGCATCTATTTTAAATAATAAAAAAAAATTAATTGTTATAAAATATTTTTTTATTAAAATTATAATAGTTTATTAAAAAAATAAATAAATAAATTTAATCACGGCATATTCACTAAAATACTAAATAATTAAACTCTATTTTTATTAAATTAATATTATGAATTTATAATATATTCTGAAAATAATAAACTCTCAATAAAATTTAAATACATAAATTTTAAATAGAGTGCCGAATTCTTCACCAGCAAACCATATAACTTTTATTGATACCAATTAAGTTTCCAGACAGGAGATAAATATTTCACATCAACACGCACGAATTCCCAGTTCATGTTCATTTAAAATAAGGCGACACCGGAATGCCTTTGTGAAAATGAAATCACTTAATTAAGATTTTCCTTAACCCTTACTTTAAATATATATATGTATATACACATGCATATCTAATTTATATATTTATTTCAAACAATAGACAAGACTCGGTTGCTGTTTCTTGATTGCCACCTTGGTAATCTACTGGTGACGTTTGCTTGCATCACGTAAGTCATGAACTCTCATAATTTTTAGCCTCTCAAATGGGCTTTATGGTGAATTAAAAATTTAAATATTTCACATTTGAGAAATTTTTTTTTATTTTTTTTTTAATTATTGTGATTAAGGAAATTAAGTTAATTACTGTTAGTTTAACTTATGCACTCATTAAACTAACACTAATTATTTATGACCTTTTTGAAAGCAACTAATTATTGCTCATTTTTAGATTAAAAAATTAATTTGTATATTTTTCAAAAGTAATTAATGTTCATTTTGAGAATAGAGAGATCGACATATATAATTTTAAACTATTATAATTGTGTGAATAAAGTTAACCCAAAAAAATATACATTTATACGTGTGTGTGTGTGTGTGTGTGTATATATATATACATAGACATGTATTCTTGATTAACTTGACTTAATTTTTTCATTTTGCACTTTGCTTTACTAACAAGAAAACAAAACAAATATTGCTCCTTCTGTAGGAAAAATTTTTCTATGCTTAGCATTATAAATACTTGCCCAATCCTGCTGGTTGCTCATTTGCAACAGTCCCTTGATGAGACATGCACATACATATATATATATATATATATATATATATATATCTCAAGCATACATGCACCACTTTACATGTATATATCTCAAAACAAACTTAATTATCATATTTCTTTTTGACTGTGTATATACAACCTAACAAGGAGCTAATTAATTAATTACGTACCTCAAGTCTCTTCAATCTCTTATATCATTCCATCACTCTAAATAATGTCTGAACGTTTTGCATGTGGGACATATAATTTTTATGATCATGAGCTTAATGAGTTGTACTTCAATTCCCTCGATATACATTCAACCTCAAACTCATGGCTTCACCTAGCTAGACTAGTTTCTTCAGTTGATTTTTGTAACAAAAGCTGCAATAATAAATAAAATATTTATTATTTTAATTAATTACAAATTAGTATATATATTTCACTATGTATAAAAGATCTCCTATATATAAAAAATTAAATTTATATTTTTTTATTTATATAACTTAACGTATCAAATAAGGAAGTAACATTCTCTTGAGATTATCCGGATGACTTATATGTTTAATATGTGAAGTTTCCAGATTTTGTTGTGTTATGGCTCAAAAACCAGAAGTCTAATGTTAATTCATTAATGATATTTGTTAATTAGAAAAAGATGAGTTTATAGTTTAAAAGATACCTTTACGATAATTTGAGGTTTAATTTTTTTTTACATGTTAATACAATAATTACTTTATATAGAAAAGATGAAATTTTGTGAGAGAAGAGGAAGAGAGAGATCGTTGAAGACAATTTTGAGTTCTGATTTTGTAGAGACAATTCAGATGTCATCTACCGTTGGATTATGCTGATATTTGGAAAACTTATACTAGACACTTGATTCTGTACTTTGATAGTTGGATTTATGCTTTCACCATCGAGTTTTTTAAAATTATTTATTGAAGACATTCTTAATTTTTTGATTGAAAAAAAAATTATTATTTTTACAGTACTCTTTCAGTTAAATACTAATATATATATATATAGATACACAGTACTCAACTCATGATTATCAAATATGTCTATAACAACTCATGAATGATCTAGTGATTGAAGTTTTTACATTAAGATTTAGTTAAATAATAATCTATTAGTTATATATATATATTAACTATATATTCACGAAGCACATATATAGCCTCCGACAAGTTCATTTCACTGTCCGCTTTGATCATAGCATATTCAAAGTTCTAATACATTCATATGATAATATTATTATTCTTCTTTGTTATTAAAAGAACTTATACATACCTAAAGAGAGGCAGGCACATATATATATATATGTGTGTGTGTGTGTATATAAATGTTTATATATGTACATGCATATAAACGTAAACATGGAGAGATAAATATAGAAGTGAAAGCAAAAGGGTCCGTTGATTGATACAAATCATCCACCATATTTGATGTAAGAATAAGAAGTGACTTTTGCTTGGATGGATCGCAAGCTAGCTAAAACTTTGAAAGTAATGTACAAATGATTTTTTAAAAAATGACCTTTTTAGAGAGGATTTTAAAACTGTGAATGATTGATTTATGTTTAGCTTTAAGGAGGAGCAAGTGGAATTTCAAATGGCCTACCAATTGGAATTTGCTTTCTTTTTTTGGTAAAGTAGCCTCTTGAAAATATTTAAATGTAGTTTAATTCTAGAAATGGCTATTCATCTTTAACTCATCTTTTAATTATTATAATAAAATTACTAATTTTTTTTTTCTAAATCAATTATTTAAATTTATTTATTTATTTATTAAAAAATATATTTTTAACGTATCAATCATATTATTAAAAAGTTCAATTAATATGATATGTTTTTTTTTTAAAATTCAATAAAAAATGAGTCCATCAAAGATTACCTCTTCCCCCATTTAATTATCATTCATCTTCTCATAAATTTAATCTATCTAGAACTCATTTTATTTTATTTTATTTTTAATAATATTGTATCATGTGACTATTACATTTGCAATTTTTTCTTTTAATTTTAAAAAAACAAGTTTAATTTATTTAAAAATAAAGCACTTTATAATAATTGAAATTCAAGAGACCATATTGAAAATACGAGCTAAGAATCAGAAACTTTTTTTTGCAATTAAGTCGTTTAAATATATTAATTCTTTTAGAAGAAATTGATAATATAATTTGAAACTGAATCATCAATTTCACAAAATATACGTAGATCACGAAATTGGATCTTATAATTTTTTAACCTTAGAAGAAGATACAAGTATATCAAAAGATGTAGATTTAAATTTGTTGATAGTGATAGAAAAGAAGAAGAAGAAGAAAGAAAAAAAAAAAAAAAGCATCGGGAGTTTTTCATTTTAAATCATGGTTGGTTAAGTTAGTAAGTCATGGATGGAATATTTCTACCATAAGCTGTTGATATTTCCTCATGATTATCACTCTAAAATTCATTTTTGTCACTCACATGAGGGGCTACTACAAATCTTTCTATATGGGCCACTGTTTGCTTTTATATCCGGGCATTCACCTTGAAACACCGTCACTAAATTTAATTAAACTAGTCCTCACTCTTTTTGGTCCAATAAAATAAGATTTTGTTTAGTAATAAAATTGCTTTTCAATTTTAAAGAAGAAATATACGCCGTGTGTGTGTGTGTATATATATATATATAAGTAAAAGAAATCAATGGGCTGATCCAACTTCTAATGGATGCAAAAGGACGACCAATCCATTTGGGTATTGATTAATTGTGTTTATTACTAAAAATGGTTTAAAGTTAATAATCATTACGTGCATGATCACATTACTTATATATTATAACATATCTTTGCTACAAATAATAAAATATTGTATTGTCACTGTAGGTAGAGATCTATCGAGTTAATTATTAACTATGGAATATACAAAATCGTGTTTTGCTTCCATGTACATACACAAATTCTCACTCTAAGTAGCAATCTATCAAAAGGAGTGTGTCGAACTCAAAAATATACAATGCATCAAGTTTTTGTCTCTTGATGTTAGTACAAAGATGAGGTTCGATATATTTATTATTGGATGCTGCCGAAAA